>ML274470.1:0-41079 GCA_005239495.1 Nicotiana undulata | reverse complement strand
GCCCCCATTTTACCAAAGGGGGGGGGGGGTCAAAACAAGGGGGGGTTGGGGGGGGGGGGGGGGGGGGGTGTCCTGAGCCAACAACTGGGCCTTCTCGGCCTCAATAGATGCCACTTTGTCACCCATATTCGAGGCATCCTGCTCGAGCTCGTCGATCCGCTCATCGAGCCTTGCCTTTTTCATCGTGGTCATCTCTGTCTCAGCCTCTCGTTTGAATATGAGGACACACAGTATCTTCTAGTGCCGCCACCCTCGCTGCAGCCGCTACCCGGGCCTCCTCGGCCCTCTCTAACTCTATCACCTTCCTCTCCAAGTCGGTCACCTTTTTGGTCCATTCCTCGCTCAGACTAGCAACTCTGGTGGCATTCTGCTCAAGCTCAGCTCGCAAAGATGACACCTTCACCTGAAGGTCCTCGCACTCCGTCGCGACACCCTTGCCCACCTCGAGCTCTTCGTCTTTGACCCTTAGCAGCCCCCCGAGCTCGCTACATATGCGGATATACCGTACCTGGTCCTCATCCTTTTTGTCCAGCTCCTCCCTGAGAGACCGAGTATCACCACCCGCTCTAAGTTTCATGTGTATCTCTCGGCACCTATTTCAATACCGTATGTATTTCGCGGCCATCTTCAGAAAGACTTCGGCACGCGTCTCTACCCGACGAGCGCTTTCAATCTCCAACATGTAAGTCTAAAGCAAAAAAAAAAAAAGAGGAAGAATCAGCGAAAATGAAGGACACAAAGCAAAGGAAGTAAAGGCAAGAAACTCACCCTTAAGGCCATCCCAGCCACACCGCGTGACAAGCCGTAGTCGCTAATCTCCCGAAGAGACCTGTTTTCGGCGACTGAGCATAAAAGGTCGAATTGCTCCACCAAATCCACCGTATTCTCCAAAAGGTTAAAATCCAATGGGATTTCGAGCACATGGGAAGGACCACCCGCTCTCACATCGACTCTGGTAAAGCCTTCTTCGAACAACCTTATATCCTCACGATCAATGTCCGAGTCGGATTCATAGTAGTACACCACCACACCCTTCAATATCTCATCGGACGGAGAAGAGGTGCAAGCCTGCTAAGGCGTTGAGGGTCCACTCGGAATAATTGCGGTAGCCGCCGAATTCTGCCCTGACGCCACTACGGCCTCTTCCGTGCTCGACCCGGGCAACGCATCCACTCCCTGGGAAACCTCTCTCTCGGCTTCAGAAATTTCCCCAACAGGATCAGCCCTTAAGGCCGTATCAATCGAAGGCGTCTCCTCTGACGTTATCCTCCGCCTCTTTAACGGAGCCTCTTCGCCAACACTATGAGAGGGTTCGCCTGCTGAGCGAACCATGGAGGCCGGAGAGTCTGAGCGAGGGATAGTCTCAGGACTACCAGATCCGGACGCAAACTCGACCTGCGACATAGTCCGATTTCGTGTACCCTCATCAGCAGCTGCCCGAAGTACGGGCCTGGTAAAAGAAGCCAGTTGACGGAAAGCAAGAGCAGGGGCCCTCGCCCTTCTCGCTCCTCTCCGACCTGTCGATTTGACATACGACTAAATGTAAATACAAGGCAAAGAAAAATATAGGGCGAAGGATAAAACGACTAAGGCCAAGACAAGGTGACTTACCGGCAGAAGGTTTACGCCCAAACCTCTCGTGGAAACGTGCCCATGCGCGAATTCCCACCGTATAAGGCAGAACCGAGCTCACCCACTCGCCAATATTGCTAACTTGCGGAGGGGGTAGCCTTTCAGCTTAAATAACACACAAAAAAAAAGACAAAAACAAAACAAACAACGACAACAATCAGTCGACGAGATCACGAGATGAAAACAACCGATCAATGTTGTAAAATAGAAAAGGGAAGAAAGACTTACGGGCAAAATTCCACGTCTCGGGGAACTCGATGGGGTCAGACACCACGTGTTCAGTGCGGACATAAAAGAAGATCTCTTAGAAGCGGCGATTGGTCGTATCGTCCATTCTTATCACCAGACTCTTAGTACCACGGTGACGAAGGTGCAGCATAGTGCCCCTATGAAAGCTGGGGACGAAGAGATGCAGCAAGTGCTGAAAGGAAACCCCACGGTTGGCCAACTCTGCATACTTGTTGAGAATCAAGAAAAAATTGTATATGTACGGGGTTAGCTGGGCCAAGCACACCTCGTAGAAGCGGCAGAAGTCCGCCGCCAGTAAGGGAAGGGTAAGTGTGTACCCAATAATAAAAAGGTACGCATAGAACGCGCAGTCCCCTGGGCGGTGTATGTGAATTATATCGCCTCCCGTCGGAACGAGTTCGATATGCTCAGGGAATCTCCATTTAACTTTGAATGCCGTGAGCGCCGCAACATCCATCATAGAAAGCACGGGTTCAGGATCATCTTCGGCGGCGCTATTAAAGCTTGTCCTTGGCTTCCCCGGGTGGGGCACCACCTCATCTACCATCGGAAAACTCTCGTCTTCCGTCAAACTCGCTCCCTCTTCGAGGGAAGGCACGACATTTTCCAGCACCGGAGCACCAGTGACTCGGTCAGGGTTAGAAGAAATACTGGCCATCGCTTCAAATGATTACACAGATTGTGGATATAAAGAAAGAAGGGTAATAGTCACAGGGATTGCCGGCGTTGTAAGAAATATGAACTGGGAGGCGAGAGCGAATGCTTTTAAGATCTTCTTGAGAACGATTTGGGAAATGTTATATTCGAATGAGAAATTCTCCTATTTATAGAGACATAAATATGCCAGTTTGAGAAATGAAGCGCTGCCTTTTTCAAAAAGTAGTGAGAGAGGCACGAGAAACGATGTGACACACACCGAACGTGTGCCATAACGACACCCGACCAATTTAATGTCATTTCAACTGACACACTGGTCTGACGACTCTCTCGAAACTTCACATCGTCGTCCCATTGAGAGGTGCTCGCCTGTCGCCCAAAACGCTCAGGTTTCTCTATGTCAGAATTGACAAGGTCCGTCTATCGTGCTCGCCCAAAGGCGACCCCATTAGGCGGAAGGACTAACTTTATGGGTCGAAATATGACTACGTGGGAATGACCTAAAAAAGGGAATGGCAAGAAGGTGATTAAGTCGTGATTGCGCACATACGACACCGTAACGACGAGTGTCACGACCACGGCCGAGGTCGAATCATCAGAAGGCCTTTACGGCATATCACATGATATGGCGCTTGGGGAGGTCGACCTGATTCTCTCTTGGGGTGGGGTGGGGGGGCTTTTTCCTATTCTCTCTTCTTCTTGTTAGAATTTTCTCTAAGAGG
Organism: Nicotiana undulata; assembly: GCA_005239495.1. NCBI lineage: Eukaryota > Viridiplantae > Streptophyta > Magnoliopsida > Solanales > Solanaceae > Nicotiana > Nicotiana undulata. The sequence goes on along the minus strand of ML274470.1, from coordinate 37,819 downwards.
AGTCCACGGGGACTCGAGAGAAGGTCTACAACTTTGTAACCTTCATCATGAAATCAATAAAGATATAATCAGTCGCTGTTAATGGAATACTTTCTCCTTTGTCATGTATACAGAGTGATTGTGTTGAGAATGCAAGCCCATTATTTTTACTTAAACGTCTTCTATAACCTTGACGACTTCGCAAACTTCACTATTTTTGATTTGTCCCTTTCAATATTCCTCGATCTAGAGTTAATTATCTTTAGCTGAGTTTTACCCTCTATTTTACTCATTAATTCGTTTTAAGAAAGAGTTAACACTTTTTTGATAAGACAATCTTAAGTTTTGACATGTGAAAAAAATATTTCTTTGCACTCAAACACCGTTACATAAGATAAAGTCCTAAGATAAATTAAAGGAGGGAGTACTATTTCTAAATATCCATCACAGATGAGCACATGTCCACTTTACCAAATGGAATCTTGAGGCCTTTCAATCTTAAAGGGTAAACCAACAGCGAAGTTACCAGGCAGAACTAGCGAGACCACTCGTTCAGAACCAACAATGAGTCTTCCATTAGAGAAAGGCGATAGTTCCTCCAACTTTGAGTTGCAGGAAAAAGATGAAATGATTTTAGGTCAAGATCAAGTCAGGCGAGCTCAACTGAAGATGCAATTTCATGGCACGAGAAAGGGAGATGATGAAACCATAGATGTCTATGTCAAACAATTGAAGTCCACAGCCGATTCTCTAGGAGCGATCGACAGTCCTATACCCGATCCAGACATGGTGTTGCAACTTCTCGCCGGTTTACCATCTGAATATTTGCCCTTCCAAAAGACAATATCATCTCAATTTCCTCTCCCTGCTTTTTCCGAGGCTTGTTCTATGCTTTACATGTACGAGACGTTATTGAAGGAGCAAACAAATCCAAACAGTAATAATTCATGGGAGGAGATCGAGAGAAAAGAGAAATTTGAAAAGATGCTTGGTATATTGAATACAGTAACAAGTGTGGCTTCAACGGCATGGGATCTTTGGAATGTATTTGGAACCTCAACACCTAAAACAGCAAATACTGGAAACAAGAAATATACAAAAAGACCTAATGCAGGAAGGGGGAATTATCATAAGAGAGGCCCTTCTAATACCAGTTTCCGCAACTCTGCTCGGAAGTAATTCATCAACGCTTCAATCAAGTCTTCATGTTTTCACTGTTGTGTTCACCTTTTTCGATTTGGATCTTTGGCTTTTTCTTATTTTTCATTGTCGTTTCTCGTTTTATGTATTAAAAAAAAGGCTGGACTGCTTATTTCTAAGATCATATGCGACTGGGCATGTTCTTGAAGCTTAGCAAACTTCATTTCATTGTCGTTAATGTTTTACTCTTCGGTATTAAATCGAAGAATGGCTATATTGGATTTGGGTAGAGTTCATCTTCTTACTTAGGTAAAAACACGAGAATTTAGCTTCCCTTCGGCCATAAACTTTTCTTATCAAAAATATTTTGAAGACATTTTTTGTTTGTACAAAGTAATAAGTTTTTGAGCTATTTTTGAATATCAATTTTTTAAGTTTCAAAAAATTGTTTAAACTACTAATTTTTAAGTTTGGAAGTTTTCTATTTATAAAATTTTAGTTTTTTCTCAAATAAAATGCATGTCGAAACACAATTTTAATTTTTTAAAATTATTTTTTATGTCATCTTCAAAATTATTAATTTTCTAATTTTAAACAAATTTATGTCCAAAGTGGCTTCGATTTAGTTCCTGACATGACATCATATCCATTTCTTGAACCTTCAGTTTCGAGTGACCATGTTAGCGTAAACCCAAGGTTTAGATTAGAACTAACGTTAACACACCATAATTTCATGGAAATTAAAATTTAACTGAGCAACTTCAGACGAGGAAATGGACGAAAATAAGAGACGATCAGTGTTCGAAGGGAAATTTTGAGTTGACAACGAAATCCCTACAGTCCAATGTTAAGGAAATTGTAAGAGGCCACGTATTAATTAGGGAGCATTTGGTAAAGTATTCTCTTTAATTTGTTTTTGATCATTTTCAATGCATCCATTCACTCACTCAACTAACTTTCGTCTTTTCAATCACATTAAAAGTTCACCTCAAACTTAGTAACAAGTCTGTTTTACCAAAACAGTTTTAAATCTTTATAAACCGATTAATGAGAAAGTGGTGGATGAATCCTAGTTAAACGTAATAATTAGTGGATCTGAAGTTCATATATATTGATGAGATAGGGCCGTGTCTAGCAACAATGAATACCAAGTAAAATGTTCAATGATTGTCAATGAATGTAGCAATGAAAATATGCAATAAATGTGGATAATGGTATTAAATGTAATAAGAAGGAATATATCACCCAAATGTTAGATGACTTGGATGATTACTCTTTCTCACAACAACGTGAGATAATAGACTATGAAGATGGACAAGGAATACTTGAATTTTGCGAATAAAAGATATATATTGAGCAATGGAATCAGTGGACAAGACAAATTTTTTGTATATTCTCTATAGTCAACCCTTTACAATATGTTCTTATCAGAAAAGTGAAGATGTGTGTGATATTGAAACAGCCCCCCCTTACTTCATTCTCTCAATAACTATTTATACAAAGTATTCTCATTTACCCAACGCTCCTTAACTAGGGTACCTAAATCTCTCGACCATACTTTAGATCGATCCTCTGAAATACCATAACGTCTACTTCGCCGTGTAGGCCTTCTGAGTGTATGACATCGGCTAAGGCCGAGGAGCTCGCTGTCGCATGGCCTCATAAATATAACTTCGGCTTACTCGACCCTTTGTTGTTCCTTTTTATGCAGACTTCTTTTTGATAAGATTTTGACCCATACAGTTAGTCCCTCCGCCTGTCGGGGTCGCCCTTGGGCAAGCTCGATGGGCGGACCTCGCCAGTTCGAAAGTTTGAGAAATCTGAGTACTTTGGTCAACAGGCGATGTGACGTTTAGAGAGCCGCACCATACCGTTGCGTCAGTTCTAAATGTCATTAATTCGTCATGCGTCATTATGGCACACGTTCTCTGTGCGTTGCGTCATTTCCCGTGCCCCTTCCATTTCTTTTTTAAAATGGCGGCGTTTGGTTTTCCTGCTCAGAGTATTTGTATCCCTATAAATAGGAGAGAACTTTTCATTTGAGTATCGTGAGAACTTTTCATGAGTATCGTGTTTTTTTATTGGTCGAAAAATCCCAAATTTCTTCTGCTCTTTCTCCTGGTTCTTATACCTCTTTCTCTTTTCTGTCGAATCCCTTTATCGTGGTTACCCACTTCTTCTTAGCATTCTCAATCTACTCAACCAAGGAAGAGATGGCTAGTGCACCTCCTAACTCAGACAAAGCTGCTGGTTCTCTCGTACCGGAAACTGAGATACCTTTACATGAAGAGGGGTGGTTATGGCGGAAGATGAGAAATTTCCAACTGTGGATGAGGTAGTTCCTCGCCCGGGGAAGGCCAGGACCGATTTTAAGAACCCTCATGAGGACGAGTTCGAACCCGTCATTTCTGAAATGGATGTTGCGACGCTTACTGCGTTTAAGTCCAAATGGAGGATCCATGATCATATCAGACTTTTTCCAGCGGGTCGTGACATCGTGCATATACACCGCCCGGGATATTGCGCATTTTATGCATACCCGTTCATCATCGGATACACACTTCCCCTTACTTCCTTGGCGGTTGACTTTTGCCACTACTATGAAGTGTGTCCGGCTCAACTCTCTTCGTACAAATACAAGTTATTCCTTATGCTCATCAAGCACTTGAAGCTGGCTGGTCAAGGGATTTCTCTCCAGCACCTGCTTTACCTCTTCGTTCCAGATTTTCATAGGGGCACGATGATACATCTTCGTCACCGAGGAACTAAGGGCTTGGTGGTGATGATGGACGATAAGACCAATCGCCGCTTTTGGCCGAATTTATTCTATGTGAGGACGGAGCACGTGGTGTCGAACCCTGGTGGGTTTCCTAAGATGTAGAATTTCACCCGTAAGTTTCTCTTTCTTTTTCTCTCTCTTCTTTTTTTTTAGAAAAAGGTTGTCTAATGCTCCCCTCCGGTGATCTGTTTGCTTTTTTTTGTTTTTGCAGCCGAGAGGAAACCTCCCCCGTTAGTTGCCGATATCCGCGAGTGGGTGAGTCAGGTTTTTCCCCATACGGTGGGGATTCTTGAATGGTCACCGTTCCATGAGAGGTTTGGGCGCAAGCCTTCCGCTTGTGAGTCATCTCGTCTCGCCCTCAGTCACTTTGGTTTTTGCTCTATATTTTCCTCCTTCCTGCATCCTCGTTTGGTCAAATTTCTCTTATTGGAAGGTCGACGGGGAGCGAGGAGAGCGAGGAGAGCGAGGGATCCCATTCTAGCTTTTCGTCGGTCGGATTCTTCGGTCGGGCCTGTGCCAATAGCAACTGCAAATGAGAGCGTTCAGGCTCTCACTACTTTGCGGATCGCGTATGCACCCGGGACCGGCCATTTGGAAGCTGCTCCTCTAGCGGGTACTCTGGTTCCCGCAGTTCGTTTGGTGGGCGAACCGTCTCAGGATGATGGCGAAGGGGTCTCGTCAAAGATGCGGAGGGTAATGTCTGAGGGGGTGTCTTCGATTGAGGGGGCTTCGAGGGGAGACCCCGTGTTGGCGGTGTCTGAACCTGACAGTGATGCTAGTTTGGGCGTAGGGTCCGCATCTTCTTTGGTCATGGAGACAGTGCCCATTTCGGGTGTGGAGGAGGCTACCGTGGTAAGAGGGAAGAGTTCGGAGGCTGCTTCGATCGTTACGAGAGGTCCATCGACATCTCAGCAGTTCTGTGCCTCCTCTTCGGCCAATGAGAGGGAGAAGGACGCGATTATAGATGATTATGAATCCGATTCAGATATCGATCCCGAGGACATAAGGATGTTTGAGGAAGGGTTTACCTGGGTCGATGTGATAGCGGAAGGTCCTTCTTGTATGCTCGAGATTCCATCGAAATACGATTTGTTGGAGGATACAGTGGACTTGGTGCCCCAATTTGACCTTCTGTGTTCCGCTACCGAAAGTAGGTCTCTTCCGGGGATCAGCGATGTCATCCTGTCACGAGGTGTAGCTGGGATGGCTTTGAGGGTAATTTCTTTTCTTCGTTTCACGCCTTCTACCTTTTGCTGACCCTTTCTTTTCCCTCCTCTTTTTCCTTTTCAAACTTTTATCTAGGAGATCGAGAGTGCTCGTCGAGCGGAGACGCGGACTACTGTCTTTCAGAAATTGACTGTTAAGTATCGCCGGTATCTCACAAGTGCCGCGAGATGCATGCGCTGCTCAGGGCGGGCGGCAGTCATCAATCCGTTTAGGGAGGAGTTGGAGCGGAAAGATGAGGACTTGATGCGGTCTATTGGGGTCTTCTTAGGGCCAAAGAAGAGGATCTTGAGGTGGACAAGTGGGTTGAGGCTAAGTGTGTTGATCTCCAGGCGAAGGTGGTGGCTTTGCGGGCGGAGCTTGATCAGAGCGCCACTAGAGTCGCCGAACTGATTGTAGAGTGGTCGGAGAAGGTGGCTGACTTAGAGAGTAAGGTGACTGAGTTGGAGAGGGCTGAGGGAGCCCGAGTGGCGGCTTTGGGGAGGGCAGCGACACTGGAAGACACTATCCGTGTTCTTAGGTCTGAATGAGCAACTTAGACAGAGACGGTCGCACTGAGGGAGGTGCAGTTCGAGGAGAGAATCAGTGGGCTTGAGAGAGATATTTTTACCCTGGGTGATCGAATTGTGGCTCTCGAGGCTGAAAAGGCGCGATTGATGGCTCAGGCTCCTCCTCAAGCACCTACCTTTGCCTCTGTTCCTCACCATTTATATGATATGTGGATACATGCTGAGTCTCAGCAGGATATATACAGGGGCTTTTTGATGACGGGGAGCGTTCCTGGAGCAATTTTTGAAGATGCTCGTATTAAAGCACGCGAGGCCCGCCTTGCCTACGGCTACGACCCCGCGACACAGGAGGCCGGTGGGGATGCTGAGACTGAAGACGGGCTTGCTTTCGATGATGACAGTGTTGGAGGGTACGATGGTGGAGATTTAGCCGCTGGAAAGAGCGAGGAGAAGGGTCATGGCGTGGACAGGGATAGTGCCGAGTGAAGCCTGTGCTTAGTTTTTCTGTTCTTAGTTTTTTTGTGTTCTTTTCTTCGTTGTTGCAGGTTTTCATTTTGCAGGGGCCCGCTTTTGGCCTTTTGTAAGACGATGTTTGTATATTGTTTTTGAATCAGATAATCGGTTTGTTTTTGGTTTTATGTCTCTGGATTTTCTTTTTGAAAAGATATTAATTTTCTCGTGATGAGTCCCTGACTTTTAGTTGAGAATTTGGGCGAGGTCGGATTTCATTCGTTAATTTGAATGAGGTCGGCATCTTGACTCGTGATTAACTCGGGAAAGGTCGAATTATATCTTGTGGATTCGAGCGAGGTTGGATTTTAACTTGTTAGTTCGATCAAGGTCATACTTTATTTTCAACTAGTGATGGTCGGGGGCCGCGTGGGTGTGCATTTGAACGAGGTCGAATGTGACCCGTAATGAGTTCGAGCGAGGTTGAACTTTGACTTGCTAATTGGAACAAGGTCGAATTATGCTTTCAATTGGCGATGGTAGGGGGCTGCGTGGGTGTGAATTCGAATGAGGTCGAATGTGACCCGTAATGAGTTCGAGCGAGGTTGAACTTTGACTTGTTAATTCGAACGAGGTCGAATTTTTCTTTCAATTGGTGATGGTCGTGGGCCTCGTGGGTGTGAATTCGAACGAGGTCGAATATGACCCATAATGAGTTCGAACGAGGTCGAATTTTACTTTCAATTGGCGATGGACATGGGCCGCGTGGGTGTGAATTCGACAAGGTCGAATGTGACCTGTAATGAGTTCGAGCGAGGTCGAACTTTGACTTGTTAATTCGAACGAGGTCGAATTTTGCTTTCAATTGGCGATGGTCGGGGTCCGCGTGGGTGTGAATTCGAACGAGGTCGAATGTGACCCGTAATGAGTTCGAGCGAGGTCGAACTTTGACTTGTTAATCGAACGGGGTCGAATTTTGCTTTCCATTAGCAATGGTCGGGGACCGTGTGGGTGTTAATTCGAACGAGGTCAAATTTTTCTTTCAATTGGTTATGGTCGGGGGCCGCGTGGTGTGAATTCTAACGAGGTCGAATGTGACATGTAATGAGTTCGAGCGAGGTCGAATTTTGCTTTCAATTGGCGATGGTCGGGGGTTGCGTGGGTGTGAATTCGAACGAGGTTGAATGTGACACGTAATGAGTTCGAGCGAGGTCGAACTTTAACTTGTTTATTCGAACGAGGTCAAATTTTGCTTTCAATTGGAGATGGCCGGGGGGCCGGCGTGGGTGTGTATTCGAACGAGGTCGAATTTGACCCATAATGAGTTTGAGCGAGGTCAAACTTTGACTTGTTAAGCAGAAAATGAGGTCGAGCATGTTTCTTGTATTGGCGTGGTGTGTAAACATGGTGGTCACATAAGAACATCGTATGCTGCCTCGCTTTTGTTGGAGAATATTGCATGTTGCCGCATGGTTTATGCATGCGTTGGGAGGAGTCCCAGTCTATATAGTCCCTTCATTGCTCGGCCTGTAGAGGTATTTGATAAGCAGGCGATGAACGTTTTGCACAAGCTTCGAGACACCTTGGTGTGTACCCGAGGTTAGATTTGGCCGGTCATGTTATTGTAGGGTTGTTTTGGCGAATGCGTGGGATGAGTTTTGCGCACTCGTGTTCTGTATGTACGTTGGAGAGATTTTCATGTTTTCTGGGTTGGTAACTCAGTCCCAGTCTATACGGACTATTCCTGTGGCGTTGAGTATCAACTCATTAAGGGGACTTCGCTAGGCCGTTGCTTGCGGGATGATACTGCGTGAAGCATTTTCTTGGCGGGCTACTTTGATGGCATGTGTTCCCTGTTCTCCTATCTTTGAGGATGCCATGTTCCTGTTCCATTCTGAAAAAAGGAATAGCAAGTAAAGTTAAACGAAACTATTTGTTACCTCGGCTGATTAGTTGATGAATGAGGGGGGAGAGCGGTCGTGTTCTCTTCGAAGGTCTCCTCTCCGCTACTTGGGTCTGGGAAGTCCCTTCGAACTGGTTGGCGACGAACTGAGGTACGCGTCGTGGAACAGCCTGTCTGCTCCATACTTGATTGTTGGCTACAGATTTGGCCTTAGCCTCGTGCTTAGCCTCGTGCTTAGCCGAACCTGGGCACTTCATGAGCTGGCGGATCACCTCGCCCGTTAGGCTTTTTTTCGAGGATCGCGCGAGCCTCGAGTGCATAAACATGACAAATGTAAGTTATACCACAAACATACATGTGGGGATAGTTTATAATTTCAAATAATTACACAACAGACGCAGTTTACGAGAAGGGATGCAGTGCGCGTAAGGTATAGAGTCCTAGATCTGCTACTACGGCACGACGCGGTTTCCGTATATAAATCGGTCATAGCCTTGATCTCACGTGAGGATACGACCTTGGTTGGTTTAGTTTCAAGGGCTTGCCTATAAGTTTCTCAAGTCTGCCTGCGAAGTGATAGGGTGAACCTACCACGAACGTGTAATAGAGCTAGGACCGAATTTAGATCTAAAGGAAACTAAGACTTTGGCTAGAAAAGCCTCACAGACGATGCCAAATTGTTTTACCAATTTATTTTTAAATCATTTTGTTATGAGAAAGTAGTGAATGAATCCTAGTTAAATGTAATAACTACTAGATATGAAGTTCAGATTTATTGATGAGATAAGGCCGTGTTTAGTAACAATGAATGCCAAGTAAAATGTTAAATGATTGTCAATGAATGTAGCAATGAAAATATGCAATAAATATGAATACTCACATTAAATGTAATAATTTGTCTCCCCAAATGTTAGATGACTTGGATGATTCCTCTTTCTGACAACAACATGAGATAATAGACTATGAAGATGGACAAGGAATCCTTGGATCTTGCGAATAAAAAATATATATCGAGCAATGGAATCAATGGACAAGACAAATTTTTTGTATATTCTCTATAGTCAACCCTTTACAATATGTTCTTATCAGAAAAGTGAAGACGTGTGTGATATTGAAACAGTCCCCCTTGCTTCATTCTCTCACCTAGTATTTATACAAGGTATTCTCATTTACCCAACGGTCCTTAACCGTGTGGGTCGAATGGCCTCATAAATATAATTTGGGCTTATTCGACCCTTTGTTGTTTTTTTTATGCAGACTTCTTTTTTATCAGATTTTGATCATAGAAAGTCAACAAGAGAACCTTTTACACTTTCGGAGAACCTACATTGATTGACTAGCCAGGGACTTAGAACAAACCAAATATTAATTTGTTTTAAATTTGATATATTATTTTAATTTCAGCACAAAATAGAAAATTTGAGTTGAAAAAAATTGGTTTGTAAAATATTTTAACAACAACAATAATTTTCACTTGTAAACTTTGATTCTTTGTTCAAAGTAAAATTTAGGTCCGAATCTGAATTGAATTTTTTCAACTTTTAACTTCGAACACTTTCATTTTTTTTTTCTGACTTTCAATCAAATAGTATTGTCCAAATGGCTACTCAATTGCAAATTGCAATTAATTAGTGTTAAACTACAACAATGGACCAATAGGTAAAAGTGTTGTATGGAAATGACTTGTCAACCAAAGAGTAGTCTACCAAATTTTCTTATATAAACGGACAATCGAGAGCATTATAAATTAACCCCAGGAGTATATACATCAGATAGGAACACAGCCTGAGAATTGTGCTGTTGTAAATCCAAAATGAGCAGCGTCGCAAATGGTAAATATGTAGGTCTGACTCCAACTGGAAAGAATAATAGTACTAAGAATATTATGAAAAAAGGGTTAGAAGAATAATAGTACAACGAACAAAAACCGCGTGAGACTTTCTTGTTGCTAAACATATGAAATTATGCCATACATTTATTTGCTTATTGTTTATCTCGAAATACGAATAATAATTAAACTTGTAATGTGGTTATAAAAATACGTGATCTGATTCAATACCAATTTGATAAATGGTTAAATAAATAAATGAAGTAAGTGTTTAAGATAAATTAAACCAGTATCGTTGCAAATTATCGACTTCGATTGGAACAGGCTTGAGATCAAGCGTAAGAACAATAAGAATAATAAGAACAATAGTAAATTGTAAGCAAGTAAAAGAGCAGCGTATTGTTATTTCTCAGTAAGTGTATATGATTCAAAAATGAGCAGGGTTCCCCGTTATATAGTAGAGGAATCCTAAATAACGTATAACTCTAAATTCAGGAACAAAATCCATGATTGATATCAATAACCGTTAGCGGTCCTGTCATTCCGGGATTCCTCCCGAGATCTATGGTCGATCGCGGATATCTTGTTATTCCGTTGTTCGCCGTTGATATTTCCCGATCTCCCTCTTTCGGTCTTCGTGTTCTTCGAGCTCGAGCTCGCTTCGACACGAGCTTAATCTCGAGGTAGACCTTCGATCCCATAAAATCAGACATGCTCGTTTTAACCGTATACACATAGTCCCCGCGATTCTTAGAATGAAATGATAAGAAACGATTTGAGCCTCGATTCCCCTGCATCTCGATCATGACATCATCTTTCGTGACGTAAGTGATGGATGTGACCGAAACGTCCTGTCGGTTCGGTTTCCAAAACCATCAATGCATGTCAGTCGTCAGTCGGCCACTAGTGATACCGAATTGTCGTCACAAGCCTATAAATACCGCCTCTTTTGTTGATTCATACTTTACTTTGATTTGATTAGAAACTCTTAACTCCCCAATTCTTCCTATCTTTCTACCATCACCGCCAGTTACGCCACCGTTGTTCTTACCGGAGTCACCAATCTTACACCTCTCTTCTACTTCCTTCGCATATACAAATGGCAAAAACCTCCAAAACTGTGCCTCAAAAGGAAAAGGCTTCATCTTCTTCCTCAAGGCCGGCCGGTGATAAAACACCGGTGGAGTCGGCTCCCCATGAGTATGTTGCGGGCCCATGCGTTCTGTAATCTGACTTCAAAATCAAAAAACCCTCATCGGTACCAACGATGCGAACACGTGTCGATGTACATGTGTTCGATCACGAAGAGCCACATCGAGGCCATGAAAAGGGACTGCAGATGGGGTTCTGAGGTAGTGGTGCGCATTCCTACACCTGAAGAGAGCATCACCACACACGTGAAAGGGTTCTTAAGTGTTTATACTTACCCCTTCACACTGGGTCCCGTCGACCCCGTGATTTTTGACTTCTGCAGAAGGTACGAAGTCACCCTCGGTCAGATCCACCCTTCACTTTGGCGTGTAGTGATCATGCTTTTCCTCCAACGAGGCCGGGGGGTAGGGGGGAGGGTTGGAGTTCACTCTGGACCACCTCATACGATTATATCGGCCTCGACTCTATCGAGGGCTAATTAAGCTTCAATGTCGAGCAACAAAGTCTTTATTCTCGAGCATCGACGAGGATAAAGATTGAGGTTGGATGAGCTAATTCATACGAGTGAGGACCTGTGATATAATACTGAAGGAAAAGATGCCATTCCGTGAGGAATAGAACATCTATCGTAAGTGAATCTTTATATCTCGATTCTTATGTTTCTTTTAATTTTTCCTAATATTTCTCCTTTATCATGCAGCTATCTCTTGGATGCCTCAAGTGGTGCCCGATTCTAAAGATTGGATCCGAAAACTTGCATCTACTTCTACTCGTGCTGATCGAGCATGGCGAGATTTGGCAAGGGGCCGTTGGAAGTCCAAGAACCATGGTAAGGGTCTCTCCCTTTGTATTCTAAAGAAACTTCGTATTTCATTTATTACTAACTTTCCTTCATGCAGGCTTAACCAAGGACGCCATTCTGAGGCCTTCAAATGAAGAAGAAGAAGCCAAGTCCCTGGCTCCTAAGCCGGAGAAGGATAAGAAGAGAAAATATGTCTCGTAGTCCGAAGTCCCCAACCCCAAACCTCGAAGGATTAGGATAAAAACGGCCGCTCTCTCGACGAACACGGTCATATCAGGACGAGGAAGAAGAAGAAGACACTTCGGCGATGATGGCCCTTCCCAGGAAGGCCATTGAAATCTCCACTCCTTCTGAGTTGCCATCTGCTGCAGCTAAGCCTCGTACCAAGGAGGCTTTGAAGAAAAATTCGGGCACGAATACCGAATCTCTAGAGGTCGAGATCTTTTCTATATCAACACCTTCAACACTGGAAAGGGACGGTTCTGAAATACAGAAAATCAGATAGAGCGCCCCGAGCGAGTATAGGTCAACTGCCTTCAATGCCGGGTTTTTTCGAAGAAACAATAAGGGATTCCCGAGGGCTGAATACTCCCGAGATTGGTGGAGGCTCTAGCGTAGGTGATCCTTTACGGGATTTCTTCGTGGGGGGGGTTTTTTGGTTTTTTGGGGGGGGGGGGGGGGGGGTTGATGATGCCTCATACATTAATGACGTTTCGACCCTCGTGGTGGAAGCCCAACGTCTCATTTTCTCGGGTAAGCACCAGTCGATTTGTCGGTTACGTTTATTCGCCTTTTCCTTTACAAATCTATCTTGGGTTTTCTTCTTTATATAGGCTGATACTAAGTTCCGAGCTGACCTTAGTCAGTGTGAGACCGAACTCTAGAAGGCCTCGAAAGAGAGAAATGCCCTGAAAATGCTTTGTGGCCAAAAGGACGACGTCATAAAGGACCTTCAAGCGGACCTAGCCAAGGCTCGTGAAGAGGAGGCCGATTTAGATAAGCAGGTAACCACCCTTATGATAAAGTATGGAATCAACTTGTCTGTGGAAGCTTATACTTCTCTATCTCAGTTGCAGCAGAAGGTAAAGAAGATCGAGTTGCTCCGGGCAGAGGTTGATCAAGTCAAGGTCGACTGTGATCGGTATAAAGGGAACATGGACCGCCTTACTGCAGAAAATGAGGCAACCATGGCCAAACTATCTTCAGCTAAGGCCCAACTTCGAAACCTTAAAGAGAAAAGCTCAGCCCAGACCAAGAAGGTCGAGGAACTTGAAGCCGGGCTTGCTGAGGCCAAGGCGGAAATCGAGAAGACCAAGGTCATGGCGGATAAGTCCATCGCCATGTACAGGGATGATGCTGAGGCTGTTCAAATACAGCTAAAGGAGTCTTCCAAATGGGAGAAGTGGAGCAATGATTTGGCAAAGTGCCAATCCCAGAGGGAAATCCTCGAGGAAATTCATGCTCGAGGTTTTGACCTTTCCTAGGAAATTGCTCGGGCCAATGAGCTTGAAGCCGAAGCCAGGCAGCTCGCACCCTCTGATAATGAGGATGATGACGAAGCGGGCAGCCGAGGCGGGTCCGATAGGGGTCCTAAAGAAGAAGTTACTCCTGAAGAAGCCGCTCGAGAGGAAGTCGATCCCGAGGGGGCTAGCCCCGATCGTAGTTAGATTTTAATTTCTCTTCTTTTCATAAGGCCTTGACGGCCTCTTGTGCATGTTTTTTGATATATAATAGAGAAACGTTTTCTTCGAATGCCTTTATAAATTCCAAGTTTAGATATGTTTTCTGTCTTTATTGAAAATGTTGAAAATTATCATTTCTCTAATCTTACTAACTTCAGTTCGAAGCCAAAGTAAACCCATAAGTTTTTCATTTTTACAAGGGTAAGTCCCCGAGTTCGAAATTTGTTCGAAACCTTATCTCGGGGTTGGCTCGATCGAACTTATAGATGTGTTATCTTTATAACCAAGTTCGAACGTATCTTGAACTTAGCATAAAGTAAACCCTTAGGTTTTTATCAAATGATCGTTAAGTTTTTCGAGCTTACAGCAATATACCCTTTAAGGTTTTTGGGTGAATCTTCGAGTTATAATTGACTTTTATCGGAGCTTAGAATAGCGGAACCCTTGGGTTCGAATCGAGTGAGAATGAGGTTGGTCCTAAGGCTCTTTAGATTGGCCCTTAGGCTCTTTAGATTGGGCCGATTCGGCCTCTAAAGATGGCTATTATTTTTCCCTTTTCGGCTAAAAGACTTAGTGAAAATTTCTTATGCCTTAGCATACGTTTTTTATACCCATTGGGTTTTTCGAGGTTCCGATGATCGGAAACCTATTTTTCTTTTTGTGTCTTAACTTGTTTGTGTTAAGATAATTTGATATCCTTTGAGGTTATTTCGAAGGCCGATATTATCGAAGCCTTTTAATTACTCGAGGGATGATTTTATCGAAGCCCCTTTTTATTTTCTTTGTCGAGGATAGCCTTATTTAACCAATTTTTTAAAGTATTTGAAGTCCTTTTGTTTATAGCGGAAGTCGGACGTCTCCGAGTCGCGTTATTTTGGCCATAGCCTTTAATGTGGTTGTAGCCTTCAATGTGGCCGTAGCCTTCGGGTATGTCTCTTAGACTTATTTCCCAATAACATTTCAAACTTATTCGAAATGTTTTTCCCTGAGTATGGTGGCCTTGGCCTATATATCGAGGGGTTCCTCTTTGAGGTCTTATGATTTCGAACATAGATAGCTCCAGTGTGCAGTCCCCGAGTGTTCAAAGTATGCTTGTTCTTGGCTCTTGAGCCATTTTTCACAAGTGTTAGTTTTGCACAATAGACCAGAATCATAAGTACATGATTCATATAGTAGGGAATTTACTTCGAAACACGAGATGTTCGAGAAAAGAGAATGTTTCTTTAAATAATTTATACATGCGTGCATGTTTTGTTTTCGGGACTCCGCTAATCTATATGGACACAACTCATTCGATCGTTTGGCCCATTACAAAAATTTTCCTATCGAGACCCATTGATACTAGGTACATTTCTCGAACACACAACATCCGAGGGTGATGCGCCCCAGTATTCGAGGTTGATTGCAAAGAAGCCTTGCATACTGTTGAATTATCCTCGGGTAGCACATAATTGTTGCCTCGTTAAAAACCTTGCCGGAAAAACCCATTTGGGATAAAAAGCGGTCTAAAGGAAAAAGATTGCAACGCGTACTTTAAAACCCGAGGTATTGATATCTTGTGTCGAATTCCTGCAATGAATTAGTTTCGAATATTTATGTAAATGAAAGAAAAGAGAAAGTCATACCTTAGAAATAGTGCCGCTTAAGGAGTGATATGTTCCAGTTATTTGACAACGGTTTGGCGCTCATTGTTCCAAGTTTGTAAGACCCTTTCCTGACTATGTCGAGGGTTTGGTAGGGTCCTTCCCCGTTAGGGTCGAGTTTCCCTTCATTAGGGTCTCGAGTGTTGATGGTGACTTTTCTTAGGACTAAGTCCCCGACTTTGAAGTGTCGAAGGTTGGTTCTTCTGTTGTACCTCTCGATTCGTTGCTTTTGCGCATCCATTCGAATGAGTGCAGCTTCTCGTCTTTCATCCAACAATCTGAGGCTGGTATTCATAGCCTCGTGGTTTGATTCCTACATTGCATATCGAAATCTGGCACTGAGCTCTCCGACTTCGACCGGTATCAAGGCTCCGGAGCCGTATTCTAAGGAAAACGAAGTTGCTCCTGTACTGGTCTTCGACGTTGTCCGATTAGCCCACAGGACCTCGGGCAATTTTTCTCTCCACTTCCCTTTGGTTCGTTTAGCCTTTTCTTTAAGTTTTGGATGATAGTCTTGTTTTTTAATTCGGCATGTCCTTTTCCACTTGGGTGATACAGTGTCAATAGTATCCTCTTTATTTTGTGATCTTCGGGGAATTTCGTTACTTTGCTGCCGATGAACTATTTTCCATTATCACATACTATTTATGCGGGTATACCGAATAGGCATGCGACGTGACCCCATATAAAATGGATCACTTCTTTTTGCCTAACTTTTTCGAAGGCATGTGCTTCAACCCATTTAGAGAAATAGTTAAGTCATAAATAATATGAACTTAGCTTTATCTAGGGCCGACGACAGAGGACTGACGATGTCCATTCCCCATTTCATGAATGTCCATGGGGATAGGTGATAACTAGGGATTTTACCTTGTTTTATACTCTAACTGCTTAAGTTTTGGATACATTTGTACATAAAATAGCCCAAAAGACTGACATGTTGTGCTTGTTGCAGGATTGAGCCAAAAAGGATGACAAACAGTCAAAGATCTGCTAAAAAAAAAGTGAATCGTGCCCAAGTACCAAGAACAACAAAAAGGGCAAGCTCAAGTGACCACCTCGGCCGCGGTCCATTCTTCGCGGTCCGCGGTGGTGAGGTTCAGAGAATGGTTTACAAGGCAAAAGTCCACCGCGGCCGTGGTCCATTCTTCGCGGACCGCGGTAAGGAGATTTAGAGAGACGCATTTGGAAGGCTAAAGGTACCGCGGACCGAGGTCCATTTTACGCGGTCCACGGTCAAGAGGTTCAGACACCCCAACTTCAGAAGCCCAGAAGACCTTCGCGGACCACGGTAAACCCGCAGGGGCATTTTTGTCCGGAATTTTTGGCTAAGTATAAATAGCTTCTTTTGTATTTTTTTTTAGGTTAAGCTTTGTATCAGCAGTAGTGAGCAGCTCATGGATATTTTCCTTTCATCTTTTGTTGCAATTTTAGCTTCATTTCAACATTGAATCTTCATATTTTAGCTTACAAGTTAATTACATGGGTCTTTCTTCATCTATTTCTGTGATTTCTTCATTGATTATGAGTAGATAAACCCATTAGCTAGGGTTGTGGCTCAACCCTAGTGTGGGTTATTAGTGAGTTCTCTAAATTAGGTCTTAGATGTTTATGGGTGATGGATATTTGGGTTGATTTATGGTTTTATTGTTAAGATTAGTGGTTGCAAACACTAATTGGTCTTCAATTGACTTGGTTCCTTCTTGAGAAAGAGGACTTGAGTCTAGAAAATCAAACCAACAAGGAATTGGGATGAAATAATGAGAATTGATAGTCCCAATTAACGGGTTAAACCCCGAGGGAGTAAAATCCTACTTGAGCCTATATTGCTTGTGCAAATTTGACACCCAATTGACCTTGAGAAAGGCAATTAGGCATAGCCACTCAAACTATTGAGAGGTATGGAGTGGGCAACTTTGGAGCATTTGGCTATATCATAATTCCCCGAATAACATCTTTGCCTTAGGTTTTAGAATCCGTTAATTACTCGCCTAGGTAGAAGTCGTAACCCTAGTGCCTTTATCCAATTAGAAAACAACCCAAAAAGATAATAGTAGTTTAATTGCGATCATTATTAGTATAAATCATAGTCATAGTACAAAACCAACAATTATGAAAAGTGTAATCAAGAACACGAACCATTGCTAGATCACTTAGAAACTCACTCAAAATCATAACTCCCTAGGATTCGATCCCGACCTTTCGGGTAAAAGCTGCACCGACCCTCATCTTCCTACTCTAATAGTAGTGTAGGTGAGAGCCGATCACTTTTTGGCGCCGGTCCCGGGGAGTTATACGGTGTTGATTATCTATGTGAATAGTAGTGTTAAGTGTTTTTCTTTCCTTTTTCTATTAACGTGTGTGTTGAATCATTTCAGTTCTGATGGCGGATCCTTTTGAAAACATAGTGGAGGAGGTAAATGACAACCAAGAAGAGTAAATAAACCAAGTACCTCCTCCCAGACGAGGCCGACCGGCCAATATTAATGAGGACATTCAAGATACTCCTTCGCCTCCAGCTGCTAGAGATGCCCCTCGGGTCCTTCCAAACGAGGGGTATGCTAGTGCCATTGTCCCACCGAGGATTCAGGCGGGAAATTTTCAAATTACCAATGTGATGCTGACACTCTTAGAGAAGCGGGGTTATTTCACCGGAGCTGCGCACCAAAATGCTTATAAACATCTAAAAGGGCTTCGTGGATACCTGCTGGGGTAGTAAGCAGACGAATGTCTTAGAGGATGCATTGAGACTTCGGTTATTTACCTTCTCTCTTCGAGGGAAGGCTCTTGACTGGCTTGAGCGGCTTCCCAACCACTCAATATCTACTTGGGATGAGCTCGCGGACAAATTCCTTGCTAAATTCTTCTCCCCAAGTCATATGGCGGCGCTCAGAGATGAAATCTTGGCCTTTAAGCAAGAACCAAACGAGCCTTTGCATGAGATATGGGAGAGATACCAGACCATGGTTAAGGAATGTCCGAACAACGACATGACTGAAGCCATGATCCATCAGACTTTCTACCGAGGGATAAACACTGTCAATCAATATGTGGTCAATCAGTTGGCCGGTGGAAATTTCATGAAATTGAGTTACCTCGAGGCATGTGAGATATTAGATGAGATGGCTGACACATCGTCAGCCTGGCAAAGTAGAGCAAACGTACCTCAGGGTGAGACCGGTGTTAATAGTCTTCACAAAGAACTTCAAGAACAGGGGCAAGCAATTGCCGAGCTCACAACCACTATGAACCAACTTGCAAAGGCCCATCTTCAACAATTACAAAGGCCAAAGCAAGTGAATTCCATGGAGGGAGTGAACCAAAGAAGACCCCGGGGAAATTCTAAGCAAAGAAACAATGATCAGGGTGACCAAGGGCCAGGTGGATATAGTCAAGATGAGGAATATGATGACCAAGAAGAGGATGTGATGTATGCTAATAATTACCAAGGTCAAGGAAATAGTCAAAGCAATAGTCAAAACTGGAGAAACCAAGGCAACAATCAAAATTGGGGTAATCAAAGACAAAGAAATTGGAACAATAACAACAATGCACGGAATTAGGGGAACAACAATGACCGACAATGGGGGAACAACAATGATGACAATTGGAGTTGAGGCAACAATAACAACAAATGGGTGGCAATGGTAACCGGGGGTCGGGCTTTCAAAGGCCCCCGATGTACCAACAACCAAGCAATCCACCCCCGTACCAATCTCAAGGACAAAGCTCATCAAGCAATGATAGGGGGAGAATTAAACACATGTTCAAGCAGATGATGGAGCGAAATGCAAACTCCGATGCTCAGTTGGCCTCTCACAATACCTCCATTAGAAACCTTAAAGTGCAAATGGGCCAAATTTCTCATGCCTTAAACACACGCCTGAAGGGTGCACTACCAAGTGATATGGTGGTGAACCCCAAGGGTGGGAACAATAATAATATCGTTCACGCCATGGCGGTGACCACGAGAAGTGGAAAAGGTGGTGAAACAAGTACTTCTAGGAAAAGCGAATTGTTGTTGATGATGATGAATTGCCCCGTGATGAGTTACCGATTGAAGTTGAGCAAGTGGTGGAAGAGACTACTACTAGTGAGGTAAGAATTGATATCCATGATAATGGGGAGGATTTGCAAAGGGACTTGAACCCGTCTAGGGAACACGTTATTGATATGACGGAGCCAGTAGTCCCACAAGACAAGGCACCATTGCCTAGGCCCCCTCCTCCATACCCTCAACGGTTGGCGAAACAAAAGCAAGAGACTCAATTCAAGAAATTTATTGATATGATGAAGAATTTTTCCATCAATGTCCCGTTGGTTGAAGCCTTGGAACAAATGCGCGGGTATGCTAAGTTCATGAAGAACTTAGTCATAAAAAAGCGGTCTATGGAGTGTGAAACCATCAAGATGACTCACCAAGTGAGTGACATAGTACATTCAATGGCACCCAAACTTGAAGACCGGGGAGCTTTTACCATTCCTTGCACAATCGGGAGTGCGAATTTTGCTAAAGCCTTGTGTGACCTTGGAGAGAGTATTAACTTGATGCCATACTCAGTATTTAAAACATTGGGAATCAGGAAACCTAGGGCGACCTCAATGCATTTGCAAATGGCGGATAGGTCGATGAAGATGCCCCTAGGGATAATTGATGATGTGTTGGTGCGGGTGGACAAATTTATTTTGCCCGCAGACTTTGTCATTCTGGATTGTGAAGTGGATTTTGAGGTCCCCATCATTTTGGAAGGCCCTTCCTTGCAACGGGGAAGGACTTAGTTGAAGTGGAAGCGGGGGATCTCACTTTCCGAGTGGGCAATGAGAAGGTGGTATTCCATGTTTGTAAATCAATGAAGCAACCCAACAGTACATAAGTATGCTTTTTTATGGACCTCGTGACTGAGGTTATTATTGATGATGCAAGCTCTATGATCCATGTTGATGATCCAGTGGAGGCTGCCTTATTGGACCACGAGGACACCGTGGTAGATGGTTTTCTTGAAAGTACCAATGCCCTTCAAGGCATGGGTTCTTACTCCTATGGTCCCAGAAAGCTATCATTGGACTTGGAGAACCGGAAGACTCCACCAACAAAGCCTTCAATTGAAGAGCCCCCGACTTTGGAGTTGAAGCCACTACCCTCCCACCTCAGGTATGAATATCTTGGTCCATCACGTACTTTTCCTGTCATTCTTTCCTCTTGCCTAACCCAATTACATGTACACTCAACTTTAAATGTGCTAAGGAGGAGGAAGAAAGCAATAGGATGGACTCTTGCGTACATTCGGGGAATAATCCTAGCTTTTTGCATGCACAAAATCATCTTGAAGGATGGAGAAAAGCCTTCCGTAGAACACCAACGGAGGCTCAACGAGGCAATGCAAGAGGTGGTGAAGAAAGAGATCATAAACTGGCTTGATGCAGGGGTTGTCTACCCAATTTCGGATAGCGCTTGGACTTCTCCGGTCCAATGCGTTCTGAAGAAGGGTGGAATGACGGTGGTCCAAAATGACAAAAATGAGCTCATTCCAACGAGAACTGTTACCGGATGGCGGGTGTGTATGGACTACCGCAAGCTCAACAAAGTGACCCGCAAGGACCATTTTCTCTTGCCCTTCTTGGATCAAATGTTAGATAGGCTTGCGGGTCGGGCTTTCTACTGCTTTCTGGATGGGTATTCAGGCTATAATCAGATTTTGATTGCTCCGGAGGATCAAGAGAAGACCACTTTCACATGTCCGTATGGTACCTTTGCTTTTGCCCGGATGCCTTTCGGTCTTTGCAATGCACCCGCCACTTTCCAACGATGCATGATGGCGATATTTACAGATATGGTTGAAGCTTTCCTCGAGGTGTTTATGGATGACTTCAGTGTAGTTGGGGATTCCTTCGATGAGTGTTTGAGTAATCTTGACAAAGTCCTTGCTCGCTGTGAAGAAACCAACTTGGTGTTGAATTGGGAAAAGTGCCACTTTATGGTGAAAAAAGGAATATTGTTGGGCCACAAGATCTCGAGGAATGGTATTGAAGTGGACAAAGCAAAAATTGAAGTGATTTCTAAGTTGCCACCACCAACTTCGGTTAGGGGAATCCAGAGCTTCCTTGGGCACGCCGGGTTCCATCGGCGTTTCATTAAGGACTTCTCTAAGGTAGTCAATCCTTTGTGCAAATTTCTAGAGAAAGATGCCAAATTTCATTTTGATGAGAATTGCATGAGTGCCTTTGAATTGTTGAAGCACAAGCTTACCACAACTCCTATCATCATGGTGCCGGATTGGAGCTCTCCTTTTGAGCTTATGTGTGACTCTAGTGATGTAGTTGTGGGGGCAGTGTTGGGCCAGAGGGTGAACAATATCTTCCACCCTATCTATTATGCTAGGAAAACAATGAACTCGGCCCAACTAAATTACACTGTCACGGAAAAGGAGCTTTTGGCAATAGTCTTTGCGATGGAGAAATTCTGTCCTTACTTGATGGGTGCCAAGGTCATGGTTCACACTGACCATGCAGCACTCTGGTATCTCATGACCAAAATGATTCCAAAGCGAGACTCATGCGTTGGGTATTGTTGCTTCAAGAGTTCGACTTGAAAATTATTGATAGAAAAGGGAGTGAAAACCAAGTGGCCGACCATCTTTCTCGATTGGAGAAGCAAGGTCGACCTTGTGATGGGCTTGAGATTAATGACAGTTTCCCCGATGAGCAACTTCTTTCGGTGTCAATGCAAGAAATGCCATGGTTTGCCGACGTTGCCAACTATCTTGTCACGGGTGTTGTTCCTTGTGAGCTCTTTTCTAACCAAAGGAAGAAGCTTAGAAGGGATAACATGGACTTCTATTGGGATGAGCCATATTTATTCAAGATTTACACTGATGGGGTCATCCGACGATGTGTACCGGAAGAAGAGCAAAGGTCGATTCTTGAGTCTTGCCACTCCTCACCATATGTTGGTCATCATGGAGGGGCAAGGACTGCTTCAAAGGTGTTGAGTTGTGGTTTCTTTTTGCCTACATTGTACAAATATGTCGGTGACTTGGTCAAGAGATGTGATGAATGTCAGAGGGCCGGGGGAATATCAAAGAAAGATGAGATGCCTCTTAATACTATTCTCGAAGTGGATATTTTTGATGTGTGGGGTATCGATTTCATGGGCTCGTTTGTTAGCTCTTGTGGGAAAACATACATTCTCGCGGCGATGGATTATGTCTCTAAATGGGTTGAAGCAGTGGCTCTACCCAACAATGAGGCCCGGAGTGTTGTTGCATTTCTCAAGAAGAGCATTTTTACAAGGTTTGGCACGCCTCGTGCAATCATTAGTGATGGGGGGTCGCATTTCTGTAATAAAGCTTTTGACACCTTGCTTTCAAAGTATGGTGTAAATCACAAAGTTACCACCCCCTACCATCCCCAGGCGAGTGGCCAAGTTGAAGTCTCAAACAGGGAAATAAAGAGCATATTGTCAAAAACGGTCAATGCAAATAGGATCGATTGGTCAAAGAAGTTGGATGACACTCTATGGGCTTATAGGACTGCCTACAAGACCCCGATCGGTATGTCTCCGTACCGATTGGTGTTTGGGAAAGCTTTCCATCTACCGGTTGAGTTAGAGCACAAGGCCATGTGGGCCTTGAGGAAGTTGAATCTTGAATGGGATGTGGCAACCAATCTTCGTGTGGAGCAGCTTAATGAACTTGACGAATTCAGATTCCATGCCTACTCCAGTTCGTCCTTGTACAAGGAAAAAATGAAGTACCTTCATGATAAGTATGCTCGTGGCAAGGAATTCAAAGTAGGTGACTTGGTTCTCTTGTTCAACTCTCGGTTATGTCTATTTTCGGGAAAGCTTAAGTCAAAATGGAGCGGACCTTTTGAAGTTGTGTTTGTGACTCCGTTTGGTGCTCTTGATCTAAAGAACAAAAGTGGGGATATTTTCAGAGTAAATGGCCACAGGGTCAAGCACTACCTGGGAAAAATTTATGACAACCATGTAGTGGCACTTCTCTATCTCAAATAAACTTGGTAACATGCGTCGTGTCGCGACATTAAATCAGGCGCTTGTTGGGAGGTAACCCATGTGTCTTTATTTTTGTTTCTCTTTGATTTTCTTGGTAGTCTAGGACTCAGTTTTGAACTAACTGGTTTTGGGATGTTGTAGGAATTATTTTGATGCAGGGCAAAAAGCTAAGTGTTGGAATATCAGGTCTCTGAAGTTTGCTTCGCGGCCGCGGTATCCTTTTCGCGGACCGCGGAGCCATCTCATAAGGAAAATAGTCTCTGAAGTTTGCTTCGCGGCCGCGGTGCTCATTTCGCGGTCCGCGGATCCCTCTCAGAAGTAACTGTGTCTCTGAAGTTTTCTTCCCGGACCGCGGTTGAATTTTCGCGGTCCGCGGTGACCTCTTGTTCAATTACCCTGAAACATTGAAGAACCGTGGTCCGCGGTCGCTTTTTCGCGGTCCGCGGTGGGTAAGTATAGTGGGCCCCAGGTCCCTTCTATAAATAAACTTTCAGGGCTTAATTTTACACTTTACGCACTTTAACTCTCCAGAGTGAAAATTTTACCTGTGTCTCAAGCTTCATATTTTCAAGTGTGCATTTCATTCATCTACTCTTCATCCCAACATCTAGTAAGTGTAATTATGATTCCATAACTTCTTAATTTGATTATTTTCTTGTTTATTTGGTAGATTTTCTTCTCTTTTTCACCCCTTTTCTTCTTTAAGCCATTAACCATGTTAGGTTTTGTTCATAATGCTCAATTTAGACCATTTGTAGTTCATTTCACTGATTAAACACTTAGGGTTTTCATAACATGTGCATTTGAACTTGAAATTTACTGTCAAATTGAAACCCTAGTTTATTGGTATGAGCGCGGTCCGCGGTTGCTTCTTCGCGGACCGCGGTGCTTTAATTATCAGTCTCCAGGTGTTGACCGCGGACCGCGTTCGCTTTTGTGTGATTCGCGGTGCGTGAGTGCGGACCGCAGTCGCTTTTATGCGGTCCGCAGTCCCACTTCTACAACTCCTTACTATGTATCTGATGTTCTTTTGTGCTCCCATCTATCCACTGCTTGGGTACTAACAATGTTTAAATGATTTGAACTTGCAGAGAATGGTCCAATCACGAGGTGGTGGCCGTAAACCTGGTGGCAGGGGAGAGTCATCCCGAGGGCGAGGCAAGGGAATGATAAAACTTGCTCCAAAGGTCCGGGAAGCTATGAAAAGAAACAGGAAAATAATCCGGACACTAGACTAATCTGCCTCCCATTCGGAGAGTGATTATGTACCTTCCGAAGCCTCTTCAGAATCAATAGTAGAATACATAGAAGACTACCCGGAGAGATTTAGGTTGACCAATGAGCCCTCTGTCTCTCCCCCTGCCCCATCACCAGCCAATTTTGAGTCGTCTGAAGGCTCAGAAGCAGGGAGTGTCCATACAGACTCTACCTCACCCACAACTTCCCTGTCAGGGGAACATTCCGGAGATGAAGAAGCTGAAGATGAACCCCAAACAGGGGGTGAACCCCAAGTTGGGGGAGTTGAGAGAACAAGGAATCTTGTGGTGTGGCAAGACAGGTTCGTGAGTGAGCCGGCCTTTCATAAATTCCGGGAATGGTGGAAGGAGAGGAAACTGATACCGGAGCGCAGGTTCATCATCAAGGATCTCTTGCCACTCAACCCCAATGTTAAAGGACAATTCAAGGAGAGAAAGGGTTGGGATTACTTCTCTTGCTACTTACTGGATGCCAATGAACATCTTGTCAAGGAGTTTTACACAAATTTGGCATATCTTAAGAGGGACTCCAAGGCAACCATGGTGAGGAATCTCACTGTACCTTTTGATGGGGCGGCATTGAATGCATATCTGGAGTTTGATGATGTAGATGAGACACAATACCTAGAGAAGTTGGGTGCGGGTGATGAGGCACGTCATTGGCCAGCGGATCACTTGGCCATCCCAGGTGAAACCCCTGACTGGTTGCAAGATGGGAAGAAAATCTTAAGGAGAACGTTGAATTTTGAGGCCAAAGGTTGGGAGACATTTGTGTGTAGCCGGCTGGACCCCACCTTCCATGAAAACTCTATTTCTCTCCGGCGGGCTGTGTTGATTGCTTCTATAATGGCTGGGTAACCGGTTAATGTTGGGAATGTCATGTCCTCCGTTATCAACCAGGTGGTAAATGAAGGTGATAGAGCTTACCCCTTCCCAAACTTCCTGACCATGTACTTTGAGGACCAAGGAGCAGAAAAGATGAATTTTGACACGAAGGTGAAGCCCAAAGCTCCGTTCTCTTGGTACGATCTTCAGAGTGATGACAACCCAAAGAGCAAGAAGTTCAAGGGTAAGTCCATTGCTACCACTGGCTAGTCTGAAGAGCCAGTGGTTGTAGTGGAACCGTCTCAGCCCAAGTCAGCCATCCCAGAGAGTGCTCCAGGCCCCTCCAATTCAGTAGACCCAGGCATTCCTGCATCCCGGGCATATCCTCTGACTGCCCACAGACTGAGCCAGTCACTTGCCAGCATCAACAACTGGATGCAGGCAACTACTTCTAAGTTGTCTGTACTTTCTACGTCTGTGGCAGCCCAGACTACTCCCCCTCTACCACAGGTACCCCAGTCAGTTGAGGATTCTCTCTAGGAACTTCTGGCCAACCAGAAGAAAATCCTTAACAACCAGAAGAAGATTCTGGATGCTGTTGACTCCCACGGGAAGGCATTAAAGGAGCTTGCAAAGGAGACGGCTAAAGAAGAGTCGTGCATCAAAGGAGTCAGTGAAGGAGCTGAGGAAGGAGGTGGACAAGCTGAAGGAAGACCACCTGCCATTGGACCTGTTGCTTCAGGACCCTGCTGCCCAGTCTGAGCAAGAGCCAGAGATTGAGAGGCCAACAAAGAGTAGAAGGGTGTTGCCCCGTATAGAGTGCTTAGTGATAGAGTTGGCAGACCCACCAGCACAGGCCCAGAGTACAATAGAGGTGCAGGCCCAGGCCCAGATCCAGCCGGAGGCACAGGGCTCTGGGGACCAGTCACAGGTTCCCCCACAGTCCACAGACCCCGGGATCCACACTGAGGATCCCACATAGGCAGAGGGCCAATAGGGAGTTTCTCTTTACTCTCTTTCTCCTTATACTTTGTGCTTATTTTGCTAAGTTAGCATTGAGGACAATGCTAGCTTTCAGTTGGGGGAGTGGCCCTATTTTGATTGATTTGGATGGATGACTGTATAATTCAGACAATATTTTCTTTTGATTTTGGTATGTCAATAACTTTCCTATTTCAGTACTTTTAGTATTTTGCACTTTTTGGTCTGTACATAAAGTTATTTTCTAATGTATATATTCATCCCCCTTATGTATATTCGACTAAATCCCCTCATGTACATATTCATTCTATCTTACGCATTTTACTTTCCGCATTTTTCTTTTTTTTTATAACTTCTTATTTTTCTTTCATAGCTTCTTATTTTGAATTTTTCACGTGCAATAAACCTTTGGTTTCTTAATGCCACGGTTCTTTCCAAAGGTAGAATTTGTGTGAACCGGGTGGCTCTTCCCGAGGATGGATGGTGTGACAACCTTCTTAAGGGTTTGAGTCTATTTTTATTTTTGCTTCTTTTTAATAGCTAGTGAATAAAGGTGCCTCAAGCAAAGCTTCACTTGGGCCTAACACATTTGCCTTTGATCCTATGGTCAAAAACAAATCGTTGTGTTTAGGATGGTGAACGTTGTGACCTTGAGACTCTTGTGTTGACCGATAATCATCAAATAGTTTTTTGGGACCATTGTGTTGCTCAAAGCACAACTGAGGTTGTTGTGGGCCCGACTCTATTTCTTTAGCAATCCTATAGCTTGAGTGGTGAAGTTTTGAATTGCAAGTCCAAGTCTCGTGCCATTAGTCTAGAACTTTCCCTGGATGCATTTTTAGGCGAAATCATAAGTGAAGTTTGACTTAAGAGGTGATTATAGGATCTCCTTGATCCGAATACTGACATGAACATATCCATAGACTCCCAATGACAATTTCCCTAGTCAACCCCTTTGAGCCTTAGACCTTTTTCTTTCAAAGACCATGATACAAGCCTGTACCAATTTTAACCCTCTCTTGGCACCCCCTTCTTTCCTTAGCACAAAGCAAAAACGTAAGTTTGGGGGAGAGATGAGGAACATAACAAAGTGAAAAATAAGGTACAAGAAGAAAGAAAAGGAAAGGCAACGAAAAAGAAAGAAAAGAAAAATCAAAAAGCCAAAAAGAATGAACAAAGTAGAAGAAATAAAGGGAATCAATGAAAGAAATGAGATTAAAGATGTGAAATGCTTAGAAAGGAGAAGAATGATTTGAAAGAACAAAAAGGTGTGACAGTATGTCTCTCCAACCCTTCAAAAAGAACTAACTGACTCAAGAAGTCAAGAGAATGTGAAACAAGTGAAGTGCTTAAGGGAAGATCGAACTCACTTTGACCAAATATTTCCTACCTTTAACCAAAAGCCTTCATCATGTACCCACAAAGCCCTATATGATCTTGAGTTGAATGAAACTTACATTAGTGGTGACTCACATAAGGGGTAAGCCTATGGTACTTTGAGCCGAACTTGAGTCTTTTCTTTGAGAGAGATGAGTGAACTCCCATTATCCTCGTTCTGTGCGTACAATTCTAAAGTGAGGTTTACTTAGGGAGAGTTGAGGAGTATGAGTTTGGGTTCCACAATGACCAAAGTGATAGTAAGAGTTTCGTTGATGAGTCAAGTCAACTCTTGATGCTCTTGTGTCGCACTTAAATCCATGATTTTAAAAGGGTCAAATGTTGTTAATGATTCATTTGCATTGAGGACAATTGTTGGTCCCAATTGATGCTAGAAGAGGTTACCTTAGAATAGCCGAATTTTCGTGGAATTACTCAAAAAGGGGTGGGGCTTATTTTGATTGCTTGAGGACAAGCAAAAGCTTAAGTTTGGGGGAGTTGATAACTAGCGATTTTACCTTGTTTTATACTCTAACTGCTTAAGTTTTGGATACATTTGTACATAAAATAGCCCAAAAGGCTAACATGTTGTGCTTGTTGCAGGATTGAGCCAAAAAGGATGACAAACAGTCAAAGATCTGCTAAAAAAGGAGTGAATTGTGCCCAAGTACCAAGAACAACAAAAAGGGCAAGCTCAAGTGACCACCGCGGTCTGCGGTGGTGAGGTTTAGAGAAGTCTTTTCAAGGCAAAGTCCACCGCGTCCGCAGTCCATTCTTCGCGGTCCGCGGTGGTGAGGTTCAGAGAATGGCTTACAAGGAAAAATTCCACCGCGGCCGCGGTCCATTCTACGCGGACCGCGGTGAGGAGATTCAGAGAGACTCATTTGGAAGGCTAAAGGTATCGCGGTCCGCGGTCAAGAGGTTCAGACACCCCAGCTTCAGAAGCCCAGAAGACCTTCGTGGACCACAGTCCATTCTTCGCAGTCCGCGATAACCCCGCAGGGGTATTTTTCTCCAGAATTTTTGGCTAAGTATAAATATCTTCTTTTGTATTTTTTTTAGGTTAAGCTTTGTATCAGCAGTAGTGATCAGCTCGTGGATATTTTCATTTCATCTTTTGTTGCAATTTTAGCTTCATTTCAACATTGAATCTTCATATTTTAGCTTATAAATTAATCACATGGGTCTTGCTTCATATATTTCTGTGATTTCTTCATTGATTATGAGTAGCTAAACCCATTAGCTAGGGTTGTGGCTCAACCCTAGTGTGGGCAATTAATGGGTTCTCTAAATTAGGGCTTAGATGTTTATGGGTGATGGATATTTGGGTTGATTTATGGTTTTATTGTTAAGATTAGTGGTTGCAAACACTAATTGGTGTTCAATTGACTTTGGTCCTTCTTGAGAAAGAGGACTTGAGTCTAGAAAATCAACCCAACAAGGAATTGGAATGAAATCATGAGAATTGATAGTCCCAATTAACGGGTTGAACCTCGAGAGAGTAAAACCCTACTTGAGCTCATATTGCTTGTGCAAATTTGACACCCAATTGACCGTGAGAAAGGCAATTAGGCATAGCCACTCAAACTACCGAGAGTTGGACGATAGTCCGCGAGCTGATCTCATCTTCTTCGACCGATGACCCCAAATTAGCAATTGCATCAGCCTCGGTGTTTTGTTCTCGATGTATATGTTGTAGATTCCACTCTTTATAACGGTGCAAGGTTACCTGCAATTTGTCTATGTACCTTTGCATCCTGTCCTCTCGAACTTCGAAGGTTCCGTATACCTATTTAACTACCAGTAGGGAGTCACATTTAGCTTCGACGGCTTCCTCTCCCAAGCTTTTAGCTAGCTCGATACCTGCAATCATAGCCTCATACTTGGCCTCGTTGTTAGTCAATTTGAAAATTTTAATGGATTGTCTAATAATATTTCCCGTGGGCAGTTTCAAAATAATGCCAAGTCCAAACCCTTTCACATTTGAGGCACCATCCGTGAAGAGGGTCCATACCCCCGATGATGTACCCGACTTTAGTAGAAGTTCCTTTTACACTTCGGGTATGAGATGGCGTAATATCGGCCACAAAGTCTGCTAAAATTTGAGACTTGATGGTCGTTCGAGGTTTATATTCGATATCGTACCCGCCAAGTTCGACGACCCATTTGGCCAATCGGCCCGATAACTCTGGCTTATGCAAAACATTTCGGAGTGGATAAGTGGTATCACACATATGGGATGACACTGGAAATATGGCTTTAATTTTCTAGATGCGCTTATTAATGCAAGTGCCAATTTCTCTAAGTGTGGATACCTAGTTTCAGCATCTCATAAGGCACGACTTACGTAATAAATGAGAAACCGTGTACCTTGCTTTTCTCGAACAAGTACACCATTTACCGCTATCTCAGACACTACCAAGTATAAATACAGCTTCTCATATGCCTTCGAGGTGTGGAGCAGAGGTGGACTTGATAAGTACCGTTTCAACTCCTCTAATGCTTGTTGACATTCCAGGGTCCATGCGAAATCACTTTTCTTTTTGAGTAAGGAAAAGAATTTGTGGCTCCGATCTGATGACCTTGAAATGAATCGACCCAGGGCTGCTATCTTCTCGGTTAGCCTTTGTATGGTTTTCACACTGTCTACAACGGTGATATCCTCGATGGCCTTAATCTTATCGGGGTTTATTTTGATTCCCCGATTTGACACCATGAAGCCGGGGAATTTGCCCGAGCCAACCACGAAAGCACACTTTTCGGGGTTAAGCTTCATGTTGTACTTCCTCAAGATTTTGAATGTTTCCTGCAAATGAGTCAAATGGTCCTCTGCGCGCAGGGACTTAACTAACATATCGTTAATGTAAACTTCCATTGATTTACCTATATGTTATTCGAACATTCTATTAACTAGGTGTTGGTATGTAGCTCCTGCATTTTTTAGCCCGAAAGGCATTACATTGTAACAATAAGTTCCACACTTAGTGATAAAAGAAGTCGTTTCTTGGTCTTCTGGGTCCATATGGATTTGGTTGTACCCAGAATAGGCGTCGAGAAAGGTAAGGATCTCGTGGTCGGCTGTGGCATCGATCATGCAATCGATGTTAGGCAGTGGAAAAGAGTCTTTCGGGCATGCTTTGTTCAAGTCCTTATAGTCTCACATTCTAAATTTGTTCCCCTTTTTGGGGACTACAACTACATTAGCTAACCATTCAGGATATTTTACTTACCGAATGGATCCTATTTTGAGAAGTTTGGTTACCTCGTCCTTTATAAGGGTGTGATTTACCTCGGACTGGGGTCTTCTATTCTGCTTTATCGGTCTGAACTTGGGATCCAGGCTCAACCGATGAGTTGTTATCTCCGGTGGGATTCCTGTCATGTCTAAATGGGACCGTGAAAAGCAATCCATGTTATCAATAAGAAATTGAATGAGTTTTTTCCTGAGTTCGAGGGTCAACCCCGTTCCCATGTATACCTTTCATTCGGGTACTCGATCAGTATCACCTGTTCCAGCTCTTCGACTGTTGACTTGGTTGCATCTGATTCTTCGGGAACAATGAAAGTTCGAGGAGTGAGATAATCCTCTTATTCTTGATGTCGAAGGTGTTGATTTCGGCGTCACCTTGTCGACTGCAAACATTTCATTTGCAGCGTGTTATTCCCCGTAAACTGTTTTCGCACCATCCATTATTGGGAACTTCATCATTTGGTGAAGGGTCGACAATACTGCCCTCGTGTTGTGGATCCAGGGCCTTTCGAGCAGTGCATTACACCTCATGTCGCCTTCGATGACATGGAATTTTGTATCTTGGATAGTCCCGACCACATTTACTGGTAGGATTATCTCTCCATTCGTTATTTCACTTGCCATGTTGAAGTCGTTTAGGACTCGAGATGCAGGTACAATTTGGTCATGCAGGCCGAGCTGCTCTATGATGCTCGATCTAATTATGTTTGCTAAGCTACCTGGATCCACTAAAACACATTTAACTTGAATTTTATTTAACAAAATAGAAATTACCAGGGCATCGTTGTGGGGCTGAGAAATGCCTTCCGCTTCTTCGTCATTGAACGATAAAGTGCTTTCGGGCACGTAGTTTCGAGTCCGTTTCTCTCTGGTGATAGACACCTTAGTGCATTTGAATATGGGTCCTTATGAAACATCGACCCCGCCGACGATTATGTGAATAATATGTTGAGGTTCTTCTTGCTCGTTCTTTCTGTTGGCGTCTCTTTCCCTAAAGTGATTTTTAGCTCGATCACTGAGGAATTCTCGAAGATAGCCATCGTTGAATAATCGAGCTACTTCCTCCCTCAATTGTCTGCAGTCTTCGGTCCGATGGCCATGAGTGCCATGATACTTACACATTAAATTTGGGTTCCTTTGAGAAGGATCGGTCTGTATAGGTCTGGGCCACCTAGTGTCTTTGATCCTTCCGATAGTCGATACAATCCCCGATGCATCGAAACTGAAATTGTACTCCGATAGCCGAGGCGCTTCTGTGGGATCTGCATATTTTTTGAAGCCAGCCAGCTTTACTCATAAGTCCTTGAGAGTTCTGCCCTCGGTCACCCCTTCCATCGTTCCGGGCGGAGTTGTCCCGGGCCATTATTCCTTCGATATGAAACATATAGCTGATACCGATATTTATTCGGTCTTGATTCTCTATCAACATCTCTCTGATTTTTACCTGTCGACTGGTTTGGATGTATTGAACCTGAGGGGGATCCCAATTGGTCTTTCTCGATCATAATCTTCGATTGATAACGGTTGTGAACATCTGACCAAGTCACAACTGGGTACTCAATCAAATTTTGTTTCAACTGGCGTGATGCTATCGAGTTCCGTTCATTCAATCCTTGGGTGAAAGCCTGAACAGCCCAATCATCAGTGATTGGTGGTAACACCATGCGGTTCATTTGGAATAGAGATACGAACTCCCTTAGCATCTCATTGTCCCTCTTCTTCTCTTTGAAGAGGTTTGATTTTCTTGTTGCAACCTTTATGGCCCCAACGTGTGCCTTTACGGATGAATCCGCCAACATGGCAAAGGAATCGATAGAATTCGGTGGAAAATTGTGATACCAAATCATAGCGCCATTCGACATGGTCTCTCTGAACTTCTTCAGCAATACCGACCATCCTCCAAATCATTTCCTTTTATGGCGCACATGTAAGAAGTAACGTGCTCATTTGGGTAGGAGGTCCCGTTGTATTTAGGTATATCGGGCATACGGAACTTCTTTGGGATGGGCTTCGGAGCCGCACTTGGGGGGAATTATTTTTTTTACAAACTTCTTGGAATTCATTCCTTTTAAGATCGGTGGTGCCCCCAGTATTTGGTCAAGTCGGGAGTTGTAAGTTTCCACCTTCTTGTCGTTGGCCTCAATTTTCTTTTCTCCCGATTCTATTCTCTTAGTAAGCTCCTCGAGCATCCTCATTATAGCGGGATCGGTTCTCGAAGTATTATCACCTGATCTTTCAGGCACTGGCTTGGTACGGCGAGTAACCTTTTGTTCGACCCTATTTGGTGCCCTGTGCTGATTTTGCGACTGAGCAATGGCGTTTTGTTAGGCTATTAGCATTTCAAATATTACTTGGAAACTTACTCCTTCGTCTCCTCTGCCCTGTGTACCTCGACCGTCAGTTCGACCCTCTCTGTGTACACTTTCTCGGGGTCTGCGCCTAAATCTGCATTCAAAGCAACATGCGAACTGACATCAAGTGGGTTGATGGGCGGTGCTCCTCTGAGGTCAACCTGTGGCACCTCGATTCCTGGAGCGATAACATTCTCGTTTTCTCCGTGAAATCTGAGGTCGTTGTCGCCGTGTGAAGCTGTGTTTTGTGAGTTGACATGATTCAACCTGAAAACAAAATTCTTGACAAGAAACAAGCGTAAAATAGTGTGTTTTACCAGAATTAGCACTGAACAACCACTATTATCCTTAGCCCCACGGTGGGCGCCAAACTGTTTACCTCGAAATACGAGTAACAATTAAACTTGTAATGTGGTCATAAGGATATGTGATCTTTCAATACCAATTTGATCAATGGCAAAATAAATAAATGAAGTAAGTGTCTAAGATAAATCAAACCAGTGTCGTTGCAAATTATCGGCTTCGATTGGAACAAGCTCGAGATCAAGCGTAAGAACAATAAGAATAATAAGATAGTAAATTGTAAGCAAGTAAAAGAGCGGCGTATTGTTATTTCTCAGTAAGTGTATATGATTCCCCTTTATATAGTAGAGGAATCATAAATAGGGTATAACTCTAATTTCGGAAACAAAATCCATGATTGATATCAATAACCGTTAGCGGTCCTGTCATTTCGAGATTCCCGCCGAGATCTATGGTCGATCACGGATATCTCGCTATTCCGTTGTTCGCCATTGATTTTGCCCGATCTCGCTCTTTCGGTCTTCGTGTTCTTCGAGCTCGAGCTCACTTCGACATGAGCTTAATCTTGAGGTAGACCCTCGAGCCCATAAAATCAAACATGCTCGATATTAACCGTATACACTTATACTCCCTTTTTTTCTCTTTTTGAGTTATTAATCAACTCACCACTTCACTTTCTTGTCACTCGTCTAAAAAAGAATTGTTTGTTGCGTACAATTTGCGCATAGTAATAAATTATGGTTTGTAATAGTTTCGCTGGGCCAATTCTTCCAACCACCTTAGTAGAACCACCTATGACATTGGCCCCATACAGTTTCATTAAGCGACAAAAAGTTCCTGCACTAATGTTCACTGTTTGCTTCTTCCAAATAAGTAGTACAATATGTTTTTCTATATTGTGTAGAAGACTTCCGCGGTCTTCTTTTTCTATTAAGGGCGAAGTTTCACTGCAATAATTAACCTAAAGTTGGTAGGGACTGCAATTGATCAAATCCATTAACAATTTTCCTTTCTCTTTGGGTTAGTGCTCTCTCAATTATTCCTTTGACTGCTTTATTGTTAACAATAAATACAATCTTGCCTTTTATCCTCTAACAAATTAATCAATAGCTTAAGCAATGATAATTTTAAAAAAGAAAAGAAAAATATTTTATGTACTAAGGTCTACCAAAATACTGAAATAGTGGTTAGTCGAATCGGTACCAGAGTCCAGAGTACACAAAAGAGAATAACCAGAAATCATGTTCTTTGTTTGAGGATGAAAAACAAGAATAAGTTCTTCTAAAAGCAAAGAAGAATCATGGAATTTTCTATAGCAATGAAATCTGTTTTTTTCAAGATTCCATCTTCCATAGCCGCACAGCAAGCGGTGATCAATTATGTATATCAGCACCTTTACTTTTCCTCAGACGTTATATGTACAACGGAAAAGGCTTTAAAATGCCACTCAACTTTTAGAAATAGTCTATTCATGTCATCCGTTAAAAAAATGCTCATTTTATGCCACTGACATTACACATGTGGCTCATCCATCTCATTATTGACTAACGGTTTAATTTTTATTTTATTTTTAAATTTTTTTTAAACCCCAAAATTTTCACGTGTAATGTCCCCATTCGTCCGAATTAACCCATGCCCCACATTATAAATATTAAAAATTGAGGCGTTAGTCAATAATGACATGGATGAGCCAAATGTGTAACGTCAGTGACATGAAGTGAACATTTTTTTAACGAATGATATGAATAGACCATTTCTGAAAATTAAGTGGCATTTTTAGACCTTTTCCGTATATATAAAGATCCCAACAAGCAATAGAAAACCTTACATAAACCATCATGACTATTACAATTTTCACATCATAACTCCAGACAATACATATTAAATATGACAGAAACTAAATGACGTTAAGCAAATATAAGTACTCCAAGCATCACACTTAATTTAACTTATTTAATTGAGATGTGCCATCACCAGAAACTAGACAAGTTCATCACCAGGATATGCGCGGAGATTTCTGAAGTAAGATCTGGGATCGCTCTCAAAAGTGTTTCTTGACATTCTACAGTTTCTGCCAGGAGCTTTCATCGTCTTGCCCCATCGTCCTCCACCTCCGCGGCGGCGGCGACAGCAGCAACAGTAGCAGCAATAAGTGACGAGGGCAAAAACAACAGTGGCGATGAGAAAGGGTAAAGCAACGTGAAACCAGTGGTTGATCTTGTCTTTTCTCGTCTCAGGTGGAAGCACCTTGTCCAACCAACCAAGAAATTGACCACTTAAATTATCAAGCAAAAGTAACACTTCCTTCAACTTCTCCACCACATACTTCTTCACTTCCTCTATTCCCATCTTCCCTTCACTACTGAGCAGTTTGATGACAGAGAGACAAGAGTAAAGTGCAAAGACCTAGTACTAATAGTGTTGTTTTAGTACAATTTTTTTCAGTATTTCGGGTTTCCTTCCGTAAGAATCTTTTTTGCCTAAATTTTCATCATCCCGTAAAATATTCTACTTTAAATAGCTTTCTCACAATATTTTAGGGTAATCATATTTGTCCCTTCTCTTTCTTTTATTACATACATACTCCTTTAGTTATCACAATAGTCGGTTTGGCAAGATTTATAAAACCTTTACCTGAAAAATTTATTATGATCTTGACATTATTTTACTTATAATAAAAAAAGCTTAATATTTTTATTTATTATTTTTGTGATATTGGCACATTCAATTTTCTTTTCTTAACGTTAATTTTCAAGATATATAGGCAGCATGATTAAGTCCAGTAGCATTACTGTAAACAAATCTCAAGTCAATATGTTTAGCCATATCTAATAAAATGTTTTTAACAAAAAATATAAAATCAATGATCACTGATTTATCAGTCAAGCCATATTCGTTAATCCAATAAACAGAATACCCATTTTGAGCACACTGACATTGTCACGCCCCAAATCTCGGGGAGCGCGACCGGCGCTCAATCGAGTGAACCCGGTCGAGCAAGCCTATTAGATGATTGCTACCCGACTCGTTTGTGATTAAAAGAGGCACGTTATCATTAGTTAAGCAGTGGAAGGATTATATATATAGAACATTACAAGTTTGCCTTGTTTCATTTTCATTACATCATGATTAAGTTCCCAAAATACATACAATTTACGAATTAGTGGAATAAGAGTTCTAGAAGAAATACAACATAATTTAATGACTCATTCCAATACTCATACACAACTCACATAAATGTTTATGGAGCCTGTAAGGATACAAAAGACAGCTATGATAATGTCGGCAACAAGGCCCCGGCTATACCTCAAAACATGTAAGCATATAAACAAAAGATGTACTTCATGACCCCTAGAAGAAAAGGGGTCCCACCAAGATCACTACGAAGAGGATGCGTCGCTAGCTGCGATTGACATTATCTGCTATGGAACCACTTACATTCACTCAAATATGTAACGCCACCGGCAAAAAGGGACGTTAGTACTGTCGAATAGTACTAGTATGTAAAGATAAACACCAACCTCAATAGAAGGAACATGGAAACAAATAAAAGGGGAAACAATCATGTTGTACAATAAGAGCATCAGACAAAATACTATAACATCAAGTAGGTGATCACATAAATTCTCGGTTCACTTTTCATCTTATTAGGTTAGTAATCTTAGTGTCATGTGCCAATATCCACAATACCACAGTGTTCTTACACGAAGTCCGATCGCGACCCGACCGGTTAGGTCTTCTCGTTTGAGACATCAACCTTGTCCACAATTCCAATAATCATTTCAACAAAATTACCACTATGTATGCGGCATGGCGTCCAATCACGGTGTCACGACCCAAATTCCCACCCTTTTGGCTGTGACTGCGCCTAACGTTGAACCCGCTAGGCCAGCCAACGTATAACTTGCAATAGCAATTTAAAATCATTAAATACGGAATAAAACGCTAACTCGTCAACTTCAACCAATTTATATCACATACTGAGATAATAGTGGGACAACCGTTTAACCGAAAATCGATAACATGCTTTTCCCTTTTTCATATTCCCANCGTGGACTGAAGGTATCTCCCTCAGAACGCTCCACGGGGTCCGGTAGCAGGGTCTGCACAACATAAGGAAATGCAGTGTAGTATCAGTACAACCGACCCCATGTACTGACTAAGTGTCAAGCGTAACCCCGGTCGAAGTAGTGACGAGGCTAGACTTAGCATAATACGATCACATGTCCTAGTCTAAGCAGATATATGTACAAGAATTAACTGATAATGAAAATAAGTATGATCAAATAGAAGAGATATGGGTACGAGTAGGGAAAAAATATTAACGGGGCAGCAATAATATCGGAACTTAAACGATAAAATAAGATATGG
>ML274468.1:25996-58540 GCA_005239495.1 Nicotiana undulata | reverse complement strand
GCACGGGGGCAAACTTTAACGATAGAAATCGTCAAAAACGTACCTTAATCACTCAAGACCATCGTGGAACCCTCTCTTCAGTTTTCTCACTGTATTGGGACGAAGGTGAAATGTTTTTGGGTCTTAAAAGTCGGATTTTCCGACTTATACTACTTGTTTGACCCGACCCGGCTCGCGACCCGGTTTCAGCCCGGACAGTCTGTGGTAAAACAGTCATAACTTCTTACTCCGATGTCGGTTTGATGTGAGGTTATTTTGGTTGCGAACTAGACTCGTAGACCTTCGATTCCGTAGGTTGTGGGTCCCATAACTCTTTATATATTGGGAGAAGTTATCTGATACATTTGATCCAAAGTTTAGAAAACTTATTAGAGAAATTTACGATAACTTTTGCCGACCTTTATTTCGCAACTTGCTTGACTCCAAAAATTAACATGTGACCTGTGTGATATTATAATACCTCATAACACATTATTCTTAGCATATTAGACACTCTTAGTCTTATCCCACAGGTGCAAGTTAACTTAAACCTTCCGAACGTGCGGGGTGCTACCCGAGTCATTTCTTTAACCACAAACCTTTGTTTAAGGGATTCCTTTGACCTAAAGCTTTAGTTTTGTTTCCTTGATATTACTACACATTTTCAGTCTTATTCTCCCAATGTGCTATACGCAATCATATATACCTTATATAACCACGCCACATTACGTATTTTACGTAAGAGAAGAGAGAAAAATAACACGTGGGGTTTCACATTTCTGCTTCAGTATGAATGTTGACACAGTATCATAATGAAGATATTGCCTTGTTTTATCATTCTCTTTATTCTGGTAGTGCCCTCACTCCACTTTGTTGAGACCTTCATTTTCGCCTAGGGATTCAAATCGGCAAGATTTTCATTTGCTTGGTGAGTTCTCCCGGTCTTCCCCTGGTTGTTGTCCTATTTTTCCAGTTCCAATTTTGGTGGTTGAAGGAAGATCCTAATTGTGTCTTGGGCATCCTGAAATAAAGTTTTCGTTATCGATGGTAATCCACCCGAATCCCCTTGCCAATTCAGGTGAATCTAGAAAATGGGATAGATGTATCAATACCTTTATTTTCTGGTTAACTAGTTTTCATTCCTCTGATATTATTGGGGTTTTCAGTATTCTGACATAACTAAAGAAGGATATAGAATTATAGGTGGAGAGGCAAGTCAATCCATCCTCTCACTTTAACTACGAATCTGCTTCATTCACTATCAGCTATACTATCCCTTCTCAATCTTATCCCCCCTTAGAAGCACTATCCTTAAAGGTTGAACTCTGAACCAGAAAGAGCAGCTCTAGTTTGAAAATACTACAAGATATCTGGTTATTGGATTAATAAATGTCACAAATTACATCGGTTCCCACCCCAATTCAAGTTCATCAAGGGTTGATAGCATGCCGCAATTGTTGAGATTGAATGATCTCCCTTTCGATAATGGATTATCTACGCATGTGCTAGTCCAATGATCCACTTATTAGTCTAACTCTCACCTTTTGGTTTTGGGTTAACCAAGGAGCAATACACCTAGTAACACATTCATATGTCAATGGCTTTCTCTTATTCAATTCTTATAGCATCTCCCAATTTGGCTGGTAATAGCTAGTTGTGTAGAAATGTGTTGTAGTGCTTTATTGTGAAGTAGAGTTGCTAAACATAATTGGATTTTTGAATTCTGGATCTATACATCACGTGACTACTTATAGAGATTTTCTCTCAAAAGATTTAGCTTCTCGTAATCCCTTATATTACCACCCTTCCTAGTGGTTACAATGTAAAGGTTACTTCCATAGGCTATCTCACTTTCTTTTCATTTACCTTGCATCATGTATCATTTCTCCGTATTTTTCAGTACGATCTTATCTCATTTCTCGGCTAGCTATCCAACTATATGATTCGACTCAATTCACCTCACTTTCATGTACTCTACAAGCCCCCCTCCCCCCCTTTTCTAATAAGGACACTGGAAGTGGGTAAATTCTCCTTTACTACAGACTTCTAATGTCTTCAACTCATTTTTAGCTTGTTGGTTCCAAATGGTGCTCTTTAGTTTTATAACTCTCATTGTAAAACTCATTTTATGTTTTATGGCATCAAAGAGGAAGTCTTATAGCGTCAAGGATGGGGACATATTCCTTTTGTTAAAATAAATAAATATTGCTGGTATTCCTTGTACACGTTCTTCTAAACAATCATTTACCTGCTCCGATGTCCCTGTGAGTATATCATCTAGGTTACTTCTCCCCAATAAATGCATTAAGACGTCTCATTCTTTCAAGTTTATTCATGTGGACACTTTGAGGCCTTATTCAACACTAACTCGTAACGGTTTTAAGTACTTTCTCGCCGTTGTTGACGATTTTTCTAGATCTACGTGGGCTTGTCTCATGGGTTCCGAAAGTAATGGTTTTTCCTTAAGTTCAAGCTTATATTGCCATGATTTTAAGCCAAAATGCGTCCCCTTTTCAAAACTCTAAAATGGGTCGGATTGGATGGGTTACGTGGCCTTTAGCTTACTCGGCTTCTAGGATTATTGACAACGTCATTGTCATGTGCGGGGGATTTTGCTACCCCTAGTATTCCACTGCCCTAGGGAGGGTAGGAGTGTTAATTGTCTTTCTTCCCGGAGCTTTACGTCAACCATAAGAACCCCTCTAACTAATACATGATTTCACCCCAATGGTAGGATGTCCTAGCTATGTGGTTTCACCCATAAGAGGGTTGAGATTAGACGCTTCCAGATTTTCGCACATACCATAAGCACATTGATTCGGAAGACCAGTTGTCATACCTCTAATCATCCTTTATAGGATCAATTGTCAAGAAGGATTAAATTGTTCGAATTATGATAATTTCATAAGTGGGTGACTTCTTTTCCATCCTCATGCGTTGGTGGCATAGAGTCCTTGTGTCGTTTATTATTAGGAGTGAAATCAAATTTCATGTATTTCTTTTGTGGCCTCGATCTCACCCATGTTGCAAGAGTCTTACCATTTGAGCTGAACTACTTACCTTACACTCAGGGACACAACTGGTGGATCATACTTGACCAATTCTTTTAAACCTCAAGATCACATACATGGTATCCACCTCATATAGGAATACTAGTTACCACCATGCTTCATTTATCCGATAATTGATGTCGTCACCAGGATTAAACCATGTCAGCATTGTTAGTAGACATCCTCGTGTCTCTTGGCATATAACCTCATGAAATACTCTGCTCAGCATATTAATAGATTCCTGAATAATTCCAGCCCAATCTTGAACTCCGTTGTTCCCTATTGTATTAGATTTATTGGTATTGAAGGTTCAAACATGTCAAAGAGGTAGAATCACCCTATGATCACACATATTCTATAGGTAATTTTATGGTTAATTTATAAAATCACATCTTAGAGAAATCGTTAAAGGTCACCACATGTTTAATTTGGGTATTCGCGTAGAGGTTTAGAATTTAGGAAGGTGAGCAGGTGTTAATGTGGATTGATAATGAAGGGTACATAAGTGCTGCACTAGGAGTATGATGTTTCCCCGTAGTTGTTCCTCATGTATTTTGTGTTTTTCATATGTCTATGTCTAAGAAGGTAGTTGGAGATCTTTTATGTAT
Source organism: Nicotiana undulata (assembly GCA_005239495.1). Classification (NCBI taxonomy): domain Eukaryota; kingdom Viridiplantae; phylum Streptophyta; class Magnoliopsida; order Solanales; family Solanaceae; genus Nicotiana; species Nicotiana undulata. Next base: position 54,903 of record ML274468.1, on the reverse strand, counting down.
CATCCCGGTGGAAAATTATTGAAGGTGAAGTTAATGGATAGTTAGCTTATGCGATGTATCTAGCTTCCATCCTTGTTAGATAAGTTTTGGGGTTGGGATTTTTTCCATGAATGTGTTATGGCAAAGACTTTAAGTCGGGGAGGCCACCTTGAAGGCCGAAAGTGTCGTGGAAAGAAAATATTCTCTGCTTGATTTTATAACAATTAGTTTTGATTTGAATGGTACCTTATAGGTGTTATGATTTAGAAATGTGTTGTCCATGCTCAGGTATCATTATGATAATGTAGTGATTGTAATTCTGAGATTAGTGTTATGGATATATACATCATGGTGCTTTTTTGAGTTATTGATGAGTTTTTAGGATGGTTTTGGTGGTTCTCTGGCAGGTGGATAGGCCTAGTTACAAAGGAGAAGCTGCCGAAATTTCTGAAAAATTTGGGAGTTAGTAAAAAAATTAGGGACTTGAGGTAGGTTAGAAAAGAGATATGTTATGTTAGGTGTTTGGGGCAGGCTCTACCTATCATTTGAGGACAAATGATCCTAACCAGGAGAGAATGTGAGGCCTCGAAAAAAATTTGCTAAGCAATTTAGGATTTCGGGGTGCGAGGTAGGCTAATTATAATATTTTATGTGCTATATATGTGATGTAAATGAATTTGATGCGGTAAATAAGTGTATAAGTCGTATAATAAGTAATGTGGGGTCCAAGGAGAGGCCTAAGTCTAAGCCAAATGGAAATATTTTATAATAGGCTAAAATTCCAAATGTGTTTGCACAAGTCCACACTTTGAATGAACATATCTATATCTATATATATAAAGTTTTATGTGGTGAAAAACCTATCAAATGAAAGGTATTCGAGTCTAGTTTCCAGCTCTTCAAACCGTTCGTCATTTGGACATTCCTACACAAAGTTATGATCAAATTACTAAAGACTATAATTATGCAATTCTGCGGCCATTATGCGACCATTATGCAATCGCAAAATTGGTTATGCGACCGCAAAATGGCCGCAAACTTGTCCAGTGCAGCCCAGTTTTGGGCACCAATTCCGCGTTCCATTTTTCTACCCACATTCCTGTTTTGCGGTCCATTATGCAACCGCAGACCCGATTTCGGAGGCTTATTTTGCCTATTTTTATAACCCGACCCCATTTTCATAAATAGGTTTAGTGGCTTCATTTGGGGTCATTTTCTACTGATTTTAGAGGGAGTTGAGAGAAATATATAGAGAGAAAGAAGGATCCTAGCTTCATAATCACCCAAGTCTTGCTCAAGTCTGCAAGAATCAAGGAAGATAACTACTAGATTGTCTTCCATCCGGGTAAGTCCTACTTCCAAGATTTCATGCAAGAGGTTAAGGGTTCAAATATGTTGTGGGGGTTAGAAATAGGCCATGCATGTGGGACTAAGTTGTCGTATGTGATATTAAAGAACAAATTTGGGTATTTCATGTTAAAATTGGTTGCGGAAAGAAGGAATTGCCATTTTTAAACCTTGTAGTCTACTTCACATGTTAGGTGTTTGATAAAATTCCTAAGAGAGTTACACCATGGGTAATCTTCCTAATTATTAATCGATTTCCGCTATCTCCTTATAGATTGTTAATTCTAGAGGTGTTGGTGTATTGTAGAAACTTAAGGAAAAGTTCTTTGAGGTATTTATGACTAACTCTAATCTTCATAGAATAAACTCATTGGTGTTCAAATACCGGGTATGAGTTCCTTGTTTGATCCTTGAAAAATTGATGGTTTCAATGTGTTAAGTTGGGGAAATTCCCGTTTCCATATTGTTCTAAGTTGCTACCATGTCACTATGCTACTTGAAAATGTAAATTCTGATTATCGAGCACCTTTTTATTATGTGTACGAATCCTTATATGTTGGTTCCAATTAATATGAATTATATGAAACGTTTAAAGAGAGGAATGGGACAAAAATTGTTAGATACGTCCAAGTGCAAAGAACTATATAATAAATGATGGAAAAGGAATGTGAACCGAATAATTAAATTGATATGGTTATGTCCCAAAGTGAGATGGCTTAGCCGATCGGGCCGAGATCGGACTTCGTGTGAAAACACACGGTGGTATTTATGAATTATGATGCTGATGATGTCTCACTTGGGATAGCTTAGCCGGTCGGGCCGTGACCGGACTCCGTGTAAATACACAGCGGCATTATAAAATTGTGGCACTTGGATTTAAAGGACTACTATTCAAAAGATGGAAAAAAAGAAACCATGGTGACTCTTGTTTGTGTTCCTCCTATTTCTGTGAAATGTTATATGATGTCTCTAATTACATTTCTACATGTTTGTTGTTTGTTCTATCTAGAGTAGAGTTTTTTCATACATACTAGTACTATTCGATGGTACTAACGTTCCCTTTTGCCGGGGGCGCTACATCTTCTTATGGATGTAGGTGGCTGTGTAGCTGGTAGCGCTGATCGTCGGTAATGGTGCTTTCTTCTCCTCCTTACAACAGTTCTGGTGAGCCCCATTTCCTCTCGAGGCCATGTATAAAATGTGTTGCTCTCCGTTTGTATATGTTGTTCTATTTTGGGTATTGCCGGGGCCTTGTCGCCGGCGGAACCACGTTCATCTTCTTTGTCTTAGAGGCTCCGTAGACACTCATGTGGGTCATGTATGTTGTTTGGAAGTTGTTGGATTAACTTGTAACTGTAATCCCATCCCATAAAGATTGTAATTAGCATGTATGTTTTTGGAAGACCTAATTTTTGGAAATCAGTGTATAAGAAAGAATGGGCTTATATTATGTACGTACGCTTTTGACTTATTTCCTCCTAACTCAATAAACAATGTTATAACCTAATTACGGGGCGTAAATGAGATGGGTAGGAAAGGCTAATCAGGATTGCTTGACCGGGTTCACTCTGTCAGGCGTTGGTCGCGTCCCTCACGGTTGGGGCGTGACAGTGGACATGGCATGATGCAGGACATGGCAGGGAGTGGCCATGGCACATCGCAGGACATGGCAGGAACATGGCAAGTCTTGGAAATGGCACGGGGTAGGACATGGCAGGGCGTGGCCATGGCATGACGCAGGACATGATAAGACATTGCAGGGTGTGGCCATGGCACGGTGCAGGACATGGAAGGACATTGTAGGGCGTCGGGCATGGCCATGGCACGATGTCGGGCGTGACCATGGCGCGGCGTCGGGCATGGCCGTGGTACGACGCAGGACATGGCAGGACATGGCCATGGAACCACGTAGCACCAAGTTGCACCGCGTCGCTCAATGTCGCACCATGTTGCTCAACGTAGCACCATGTCGCTCAACGTAGCACTGCATCACTCAACGCCACACAATGTCTAGTGCTAGCCAATGCTTAGAAACATCTCAAGCGCAATAATTTTGGTGGTTGGCGGTCGTTGGTAGCAGTGGTGGAAAGTTGCGGTGGTTCAAGCGGTAATGACCGGCGACGGTTGGTCGATGCTTGATGATTGGCGGTGGTGGTTTGATATCTTAATCACTTACGGTGGTTTTCACAATGGAGGTGCGTCATGGTTATTGGTGGTTGGTCATTTATATGTTTATATAATAATATTATATATTTTACCTTTTTTTATTAATATCATGAATTTTTGTAATTTAAAATATTTTTTATGTTACTTTTTTTATAAAAATATTTACACTTTTATGTGTAATATAGTTGTTGATACCCAATGTTTCCCACATATATTTTTAAAATGCATATATACTTTTAAAATAGTGCACGAGCATCAACAAGTATTTTCCCATAATTTTCTATAATTTTAAAGGGTTTTAATCGATTTATTCCAGCATTTTATTGTATAAATAATTATTAATTACATCATAAATAATTTTATAATGATTCATTATTTAATTTTTTGTCATTCATATTCATATTAAGCTTTAAACATTTTATGTATAATTATATTTGCATCTTTAGGCTACAATTGCAATAATTTTGCAATAATAGCACATATATGCATAATTACACTATTTACACAAAACAATGACTTTCTATATTTTTATAAGGTTAAGTAATCATTTTAAATCATTTTCACACACAAATGACATTTTTTTTATTAATTATTTTTATAAATTATTTTACTGATTTAATTGGGTATTTAAAATCTAGCCTTTTTTCTAATTAATTTCGGACCTAGCCTAACCTAATTACCCCAGCCCAATACCCTATACCCGTACAACCAGACCCATACCTGTCCAAATAACCCACCCGACTATAAGACCTAATCCTAGCCGTTGATCTCAGAAGATCAACGACTCCCAATCACCCACACCCTTTTAACTATACTAAACGCCCCAACCCTAAATGTAATCACTTAGTTTATTGTTTAACTCCTCTGCCCTGTCTGTTTATTTCATGTATTTGGCCAATTCAATTGTTTTACCTAACCGTTTCTGTGATGATTGTCCTAAGTACTAGTCTTAATATTTAACTTCACTAGACTTCAATTTATTTGAGCTATGTGCTTAAGCATGAATTTTGTTTGTTTTCTTGGTGCGGTTCTACCTGCAACTCTATGTTTTGAATCTTGAATCCAACTATTTAAAAACCTGCCCCTTCTCCTTACTATGTAATGATTTTAAACCCCCCCACTCTTAGTCCCTTAGGTTCTTAACCACCCCAGTGTGAGCACTGCCTAGGGTCCTCATGAGACTCCTTTGAACTCTGACACACTAAGGGCTGGTTTTCCAATCTCTTATGAACTATCTTCTGAATGTGGTTCTGGTGTGAGCATTGCCCTGGGTCCCTTGAGGCCCTTGGGAACTTTGACACACTAGAAACCTGGTTCTAATGTATTGTGAATCCCTATACTGTGCTTCAAAGTGGTTATGGTTGGAAGGCCTGGTTCCCAGGTTTATTTGGGCCTATGAAGGTTCCTTATTACCATTATGTAATTCATTCGGCTATTCGGGTCTATAATAACTATGCAAAAACTGGGGGAATTTTTCTTATTTTTCTTTTGTTAAAACTGGGTAGAAATCCTGCCTATAGGATTTAATTATTCTGTCAAGTCTGTTCGTTTAAGTGAAAACTGTGTGAGTTCTATATTGTGTTTAGAAATCCTGCCTATAGGACATTCATGATCATTTTTATCATGTATTTTACATTTTCATTCTAGAAATCCTAATTATAGGACTTCCGTTTAATTCTGTATATTAGAAATCCTGTTCATAGGATCTATACATGTTTCCAACAAATATGCATTAGCAAGCATGCCTATAGGATCTTGTTGTTTGAGTTAATTGTCCTTCCTGGCAATCTGTTTAATTTCTGCTCATACACAACTAATAGATATCATGCATATAGGATAAAAAGTTAGCCTCACACCTAGAAATTATGTCTATAGGATTTCAATCCATTCCAACCTAGAAATCATGCCTGTAGTGTTTAAATCAATCAAGCAATAGATATCATGCCAATATGACTAAACTCAATTTCAAATTTAGAAATCATGCCTATAAGGTTTAAGTCAATTCAGCATTTAGAAATCATGCCTATAAGGTTTAAATCAATTTAGCAATTGTAAATCATGCCTATAGGATTAAACAAAAAAGGAAATAAAACCTATCTTTATAAGTTAAAATCAGTGCTACACCTAGAAATCATGTCTATAGGTCTGTAATTAATAAGCTCGTAGAAATCATGCCTACAGGACCCCGTTGGTCGATTTCTGAATTCATTCGATGATGTCAATCACTTAGGAAATATACTTGTAAGGTTTAATTATGGGTTCATAATCGTGATATATTATTTTCTGAAATGCCCAGATTTTTACCGAATAAAATCAGTAGGCAAACAATAGGTCTTAACGCTCACCTTCATAAAACTGCCTCTGCACTCTGTTTTCTCGCATAGATATCCTGCCTATAGGACCTTAAGGGTTAATAAAACTTGTTGATTTAATTGCGTGCTTTTATTGTCTATGTGTGGAGGTCAATGTGAACCCATTCTTGTTCCTTATCTAAAAGTCCTATTTGTTTTTGTTTGTCGCCTAGATTTCACATTTTTAAGTAACATAGGTTGGTCTAGGACTATCCCAAATCGAGGTCCTAATACCTCTAGGGCCATAGGTAAGGGACGTGTAGTGCACGCATAATGAACGAGCTAGAAACTACTAGAACGCTTAAGTAAAAACTTAAAGATAGTAATTGTATAGTAAGGAGATGATAGTTCGTGCGTTAATGCTATGAGTAACACCTCGACTTGAGGGAGTTACAAAGTATTGCATGGAATGATCCTATAGGCTAAAAAACGTAGGACCTCCCCCCAATACTTCTGTTTAAAATAAATTGAATATTGTATTCGTCCAAATTGTTCTCTTCCCTTTTAGAATATTCGTTTAATTTAAGTTCGGTCGGGACCCGCCGTTGTGGAACTCGAGGGGTGCCTAACACCTTCCCCTAAAGGTAACTTGAGCCCTTACCCGATCTCTAATGATGTAAACTGGTTAAACGAGTTATTTGCTTCAGGTGCCCTAACGCACCTTAATTCGTTAGGTGGCAACTCTTCCAATTCCAAATCCATCCAGAAAAAGGAGTTGTCCCAAAAATGTTGAAACCCGATTTCGCGAGGAAAAGGGGGAGAGTTAATAGTTACTACATGTATTGAAAAAGTTCTCCATTTTTTTCTACATTTATAATAAATTTCTTATTTTTTAGTATTTTATTATGCATTTTTGGTTTTATAGTTAATATTTTTCAAAAAGAATATTATTTTTTGTTAAAAATGTCATTTACAATGTTTAAAAGTCATTTGTGACTATATTAGCTAAGTTGTATTTTGGTTTGTGCAATTTGGTGTTGTACATGTCTGTTTACCTCAAAAATAGTAATAACAATTAGATTTGATTTGTTGTTTTAAAGATATGTGATTTATTCCAATACTAGTAAATAAATAGACAATATTAAGTGTAAGTAAGAAGAATTGATGAACCAAACCCGTATTGCCAAAGAAATAGGGACCTCGAGCTCGATAATATCAGGGGTCTCTAGGTGGGTTAAGAACAATAAAGTATGAACAACAAAGTAAGAGCAATAAAGCTGAAGAACAATAGTAGAGCACAGTAAACGAGAAATGCAGAGTAGAATGTTCTGTTACAGTGAATGTTGTCTCCTTTACAAATGATTGGGATCCCCTTTATATAGGAGGGGAAAACCCTAATATGGTACATTTCTAATTATGGTAAAGAATCCTATTCGTACAACCGTATAACAACCTAGTACGGGATTGTACTAACTTGTACAAACCTTATCCCACTATTTACGCCCTGATCCATGTGTCCTTGAGAGTTTCCCACTTTTTCTTGAGAGTCATCGAAATTGTATTGTCTCGAGGCAGGTCGTGCCAGGTCTTCGAGGTGCACCTCGAGGTATGCATTTTCAAATCGGGCTCGGGGCACAATTGAGACTTTGAAATCGGGCTCTCTGATTCGACCGTATACAGATAGTCCCCGCGTTTCTTAGAATGGAAAGATAAGAAATGTTTTGATAAGTCTCGACCTTTTGATGCCCGATGTCACTCACGTGAGGTCAGCGGTTGGCGTGACTGAAAAGCCGTGCAAAGGTCACGTCTGCATATTTTTTGAAAACCATTAATTGATAATGGCTATTGGTCGTGCGTTTAACTTCTCCAACTTGCTTCGACAGCCTCTATAAATACTCAAATCCTTTACTCTTCCAACTTTTACTTTCCACAACATCTTCAAATCTTCATCAACTCCTCTCTGCACTTACCCCTTTCTGGTGCTCATTCCCAAACCAGCTTCTTCTTCTTCCTCTGAATTTTCACAACAACAATGGAAAAAACTTTTAAGACAGTTCCCCAAAAAGAGAAGGCCCATTTGTTTTCACGCTTGTCTAAGAACAAAACGGTGGTACCTCATCGCGTTGAGGAGTGTACCCTCGGGACTTGTGACATGTCTTCTGATTTCAAGGTCGACAAACTTGCCTCGGTTCCGGGATGGTGTGAACCCATGTCTCAATATAATAGCTTAATAACCAACTCAAACAAGTAAAGGCGGATTGCCGTTGGGGAGAAGAAGTACATGTGGAGATTCCTTCACCAGAGGAGGATATTACCACCCATAAAGCAGGGTACCTAAGTGTATATACGTACCCATTCACCTTAGGTCCTGTAGAACCTTCTTTGCCCTTTCTAGATCCAGTAGTCCTCAACTTCTGTCGACAATACCAGGTGACACTCGGCCAAATTTACCCTTCCTTTTGGCAAATTTTTCATCTAATTAGATACTTCTCGATAAAGGTCGAGGGGATGCCTTTTACCCTGGACCATCTGATCAGACTATACAGCCCTCGTCTCTATCGAGGTGGCCTGATAAAATTGCAACGTCGGTCTTCGAAGTATTTCTTTGCTAGCTTTGTCGAAGACAAAGAACGAGGGTGGATGAGCCGCTTCGTTCGAGTCAGGACCTCCGACCTGATTCCTGTTGAAAAGTTGCCATTTCCCGAGGAAGGAGATATGAAGCGTAAGTATAGACTCATTGAGTATGTTTCATTAATTAAATGTTTTCTCTTTCTTTCGAACTAACTCCTTTTTGACAATGCAACCGTCAATTGGTACACCGATGCAGTTGCGGACCTCTCGGGCTGGGTTTGACAACTAGCTTCCACCTCCTCATAAGCCGAACACGTCTGACATGATTTGGCCAAAGGCCGGTGGGAGGCCCAAAACCACGGTAAGCTCTCATCGTTTGTATACTAACATCCTTTAGCAAAATACTCCTTGGCAAAATACTTAACTTTGTGTTTGTGCAGGCCTCGGAGATGCAGTTTCAATGAGGCCTCTCACACCCAGTAGGACAGATACCCCGAAGCCCACCAAAGACAAGAAAAGGAAGAAGGGGTCGCCGGTGATGTGGTGGCCTTAAATTCGGAAGCTGCCAAAAGTTTTCGTGTTGAGGTTGAAGAAGATGATGACAACCCGCTAGTGGTTAGGGGAAGAGGAAGCACTGATGCTTCAAAGGTTTTCGAACCGAATGCTGCCGAGGTGGTTCAACCTCAAGCTGAGGAGATTTCTCAGGGGAGCTCGAGCAAGGTCTCCGAGCCGACTAATGGCAAGGAGGCGCCCATCTTGAAGGCCTCTAGTAGGCGAGCTTAGAGAACAAGGCAGTGGATTAGGTCCTTTTTTCTTTTTCTTTTTTTTGTGTAAGGGCTCCATGTGGGAGTTTTGTAAATGTATTTTTGGACCAATTCTTGAATATAAAGGACTTTTTGTTTCATCTTCATTTTGTGTTATTTTCCGTCTTGTCTTCTCTTAAGGAATGAATTTTGGCGTTGTTGATGGTCAGCTCTATTTTGGACTTAGAATATAAAACCCTTAGGTTTTGTGTTTTGATCAATGATCGATAATAGGTTAGGTTCGAGCCGAGGTTTAAGTTGGTTCGATGTTAACTCGCGGTGAAGGGACTTTTGAGTCCTAGCTAACCAAAGTCTCGAGCACGGTATGCTTTGGCCTTTAAGCTCTTTAAATATCGGCCCTTACGTTTTAAAGTATCGACCCTAGGCTCTTTTAGGTTGGCCCTTAGGCTTCTTTAAGTCAGCCTTTAGGCTCTTTAGGTTGGCCCTTAGGCTCTTTGGGTTGGCTCTTAGGCTCTTTAGGTTGGGCCAATTCGGCCTCTAAAATGGCTACATGTTTCCCTCTTTCTGGCTAAAGACTCAGTAAATTTTTTGTTATGCCTTGGCATGTATTTATATTCGGTCGATTTTTCGACGTTTCAACTGATTGGAACCTCGTTTGCAAGCCGACGTACAACGATAATCGAATACCTCTTGAGGTTTTTTCGAAGACTGATATTTTCGAAGCCTTCACATTATTCGAGGGATGATTGTATCGAAGCCCACTATAATTTGCTTTTGCCGAGGGTATCCTGATTTAACCGGTTTTTTGAAGTATTTGAAGGCCTTTAGTTTTATGGCAGAAGTCGGACATCTCCGAGCCGCATTATTACGGCCGTAGCCTTTTCATATGACCGTAGTCTTTTATATGGTCGTAGCCTTTAGTCACCGAGTGTGATGTCCATGGCCTTAATATCGAGGGGATGCCTTTTTGAGGTCTTATAAGTTCGAGTAGTCCTCATTGAGGTCTTATGAGTTCGAGTATGCCTCATTGAGGTCTTATAGGTTTGAGTTTGACTCATTAAGGTTTTATGAGATCGAGTTTTCTATGACTCGATATGTTGACTGTTGACGAGAGTCCCCGAGTATTCAGATGCATTTGAGGTTTTGGCACTTGAGCCTTTTCATGTAGAAATATAAATGCATAAACGGTAGACTTCTTTGGGGCACAAAGTGTTTTATATAATGATAGTTCTTCTTTGAATGATTGATACATGCGTACATGTTTTGTCGTTGAGGGCTCGACTACTTTACATGGACACGGTTTATTTGACCGTTTGGCCCGTTACATCATTTTCCTATCGAGGCCCTCTTGACACGAATTGTTTACTTCGAAAATGTAACCTCTGAGGGTGATGCCCCCCCCAGCATTTGAGGTTGATTGAAAAGAAGTCTTGAATACTCATTGAGTTTTCCTTAGGTAGCATATAAGTGTTGCCTCGTTAAAACCTTGCCGGTAAAACCCATTTGGGATAAAACCCGATCTAAAGGAAAAAGGGTGCAACACATGCTTTAAAATCCCAGGTCTTCGAGCTGAAGGGTTCTTCGATATCTCCAATTGAACACCTGTAAGGGGTTAGTATGAAATATAAATGAAAAGGGGAGAAAGTCATACCTCAGCAATAATAGCATTTGATAAATGATATATTTCAATTGTTTGGTAGTTGATCGCCTTCCATTGTGCTAAGTTTGTAGGATTCTTTGCCTACGATTCTGAGGACACGGTGCGGTCCTTCATAATTAGGGCCTAATTTCCCTTAATTTGGGTCTCGAGTATTGAGGGTGAATTTCCTTAGAATTTGTTTACCGGGAAAATGGTAATTACAATTAAATTTGATTGTGTGGTTCTAAAAATACGCGATTTATTTTAATTCTAGTTGTTAGGCAGTAGATGCTAAGTGTGATTGAAACAAATAGAGTAAGAACAGTATGAAAACGAAAATAATCATACCAGACTGCCTCTAGTCGGAGGTACAGAGCTGGTCTAGGCAGATCCTCGAGGTCGAGGCTCGGGTTAGTGATGAAAAACCGACGAGGCGATAACAGCTTTATGGGTCTCGAAGTATGCTATTTACGATCAATAATGGGAAATAAATCAATAAAAACTAATGAAATACAATAAATGTAAGTAAATGAATTGACAAAGAGACAATAGGGAATGTGAAGAAAGCAGAGAATATTCTTGTTCCTTGTATTGAATATCACGTGTGCCAAAAAATGACGGGGGTCCCCTTTATATAGGAGGGGAACCCTTGACATAGTACATTTTCATTTATTACAAAGATACGCGGCAGATATAGATATTTAAAGCCTCAGTACGGGCTTGTACTTTGTTATAGAGTTGGTCGACTCAGTCCTTATGCCATTCACCTATGCCAATCCCGAACCTGTACTGCCTCGAGGTCAAGCGTAAGGGATGCTCGAGGTCAGACCTTGGGCTATACCTTGAATCTTATGCGAATAAGCTACAACAAATATAAAATTGGTCTTTCCGATTTTGGCCGTACACAAGTAGTCCCCGCGTTTCTTAGAGTAGAATTATAAGAAACGTTCTCGAATGCTCACCCCTTCGGAATTTCTGCCACGGCATCAGCTCGTTAGAGCATTTAATGGCCTCCATCAAAATACTGTTCCGAGAAAACTCACGACCCGCCAATGGTTCAACTTTTCCACTCCCGAAGCATTGCCCACTTGACTGCTATAAATACCACATCCGCGTGCCATCTGAACTTTCACTCCCATCTTTTAGTTTTTAGGGTCATTCTCCAACTTCTTCTGTGTTCATCTCCCTTATAAGTTCATCTTCCCATTTCTTTTCTTATAAACCTCAATTCAGTCATGACCAGGACCTCCAAGACAATCCCTCAAAAAGAAGATATTTCTTCCCCCGCATGCCCGACCAAGGACAAAGTGAAAAAACCACCGAGCATCGAACAATGTATTCCTGGCGATTTCGAGACGACCTCTGACCTTACCATCGATAGACCTCCCAATAGACCATGTCGATGCGAACCCATGTCCAGGTATATCAGTATAATATCCAAAGTGGAGAGAGTGAAAGACGATTGTGGCTGGGAGGAGACAATGCCTGTTGAGATCCCCAAGGGTGAGGAAAACATAACCACTTATAAAGCCGGCTTCCTCAGCGTCTATACATACCCTTTTACCCTCGGCCCCGTAGACTCTTCCTCCTTTTCATCGATAGATCCAGTCATACTCGACTTTTACCGCCAGTACCGAGTGACACTCGGTCAAATATATCCTTCGTTCTGGAGGATCGTATATATGCTCCGATACTTTTCTAACCGGATCGAGGGAATGACCTTTACCCTTGATCACCTGATACAGTTGTATAGCCCCCGTCTCTTCGGAGGGGGCTTAATCAAGCTACATCATCGGTCCGCGAAGCCATTTTTTGTGAGCATCGATGAAGACAAAGACCGAGGCTAGATGAGTCGGTTCGTAAGAGTGAGTACCTCAGATGTTATCCCAGCTGATTGGATGCCATTCCCGGAGGAATGGAACATGATTTGTAAGTATCATTGTCCTAAACACATCTCGTTCTCCCTTATCTCTTTTTTCTGAATTGGTCATTTCTTGATAATACAACCGACATCTAGTTCCCTAATGCGGTCCCAGAACTCTCGAGATGGATCATGTCTTTGGACTCCGCCTTTCTATACAATAAGAGTTCCTGGCGGGATTTGGCAAAAATGCAATGGCAACCAAGAAACACGGTATGCTCTTCACATGATTATTGCATACTTTCATGCATGTGTTCTTCTACAGAAGCGAACCTAACACGTCTTGCCAGCGCAGGCTTTGGGGATAACTGGTCAATGAGGTCACCCCCGCCTGGTGAGGCAAGTACTTCGAGGCCCAAGAAGGGAAAGAAGAGGAAGAAGGGGACTTATGGTGAGTCTCCAAAACCAAGGAAAATCAGAATCCGCAGGCTCAAGACCGGTACCACGGTCCTAACTGCAGCTGTTGCGGCGAGTATGTGCACTGCAAATAAAGATGATGGCAGTGATGAACACCTTTGGCACAAAGGGCGGGCGGAAGTGCTATTATTCAAGAGGCCGCTGAATGGGGGACCCCGAGCCGGAAGTAGTTGAATGGGATCATTCTCGATCGGAGTAAAGCACTGGTGAGGGTGCAGTTCCCGAGCATCAGTCTGCTCGCGATATGGTCCACGCCGACGGGTCTTTAGCTGCCGAGTTGAGGGAGCTTGAACCTGAAGTAACTCGGACCAAGCAAATATCTCGACAGAGATCAACATCGTCGATGACCTTGATTTGGGCCCTTCGTTTTCCACAGGGAGATAGGTGACACGCTGAATAGGGGTTCCGCTGATGTGGGGGGTCTTTCAGGGCGAGTTTGACTCATTTAGAGACTTCTTTGCCGGTCTTGAGGACGACGTCGTCGATCTCGATGCCCCCGTCACCCTTGAAGAGGCTGGGAAGCTTTAAAAGTAGGTAACCCCCATCACTCACTTCGATTTTCTATATTCATCTTCTAACTCCTCCCCTCCATATTACAGGTCTAGAAGTTGTACGACCATGATTTTTCCAAGCTTCACATCAAGCTCACTAGGAGCGAGGAGGAGCTCGAGAAACTCAAATCGGAGCTCAATGTGTTAGAGACCTCCTCCTCCCGAAAGGACGAGGAGTTGAATGAGCTTAGGACCAGTTTGGAAGGAGTGCACCATGAGCGGACTAGCTTTGCTTAGTAGGTAACATAGAATATGAGTTTATTTCCTTATTCTTACGAGTGGATGCTTTTCTAACGTGATTTTCTTCATAGATTGAATAGATAAATTCCATGGTGAGGCAACTCCAAAAGGAGGCCACGACCAAAGATGCGGAAATCCCCGAGCTGAAAAAGCAAAACGAGGTTGTGGCTTAGGAAAGGGACCTTTTGCAGGGTAAGCTGACCTCGACCCAGGACCTTCTCCAGAGCGCCCAGGATGAGGTTGTCTCGTTATCCGCGGCTAAAGTCGAGGATGATGGTCATGTTGCCTCGTACAAAAGGGACGTGATTGTTGCCCATAACCGGGCTAGGCATCTGAAGAAGTCGGGCTCAAATTGACTCGAGCTGTTGCTTATGCCTGCTCACAAGCTAGGAGGCAGATCCTCGAAGAAGCAAGCGCTGAAGGTACCGATCTCGCTGGCGAGATTGAGAAGGTCATGATAGAAGAGGAGGGATCGACACTCCGTACTTCTTCGGACGAGGGCTTCGATAGCGATACCGGCAATAGATCAACAAATGGCGGAGGCGAGGAGTAGGACTATTTTACCAATTTTCATTCTCCTTTCCCCTTTGTACATTGGCTCCTAGGAAGAGTCTTGTAGAGACACACCCTTTGAAAATATATTTTTGTGAATACAACAAGGGTTTTTCGCCTTTTAATTTCCTCCACGCAAAGGCATTCCTTCTGTTTTTGATGTTGGCCCATTCGGGGTACATTTTTAGAGTAGTAAAGCCGTCAAGATCGGGTAACATCTCGGGCTAGTCCGATATGCAGATCTCAGACAACTCCCTTTAGATCTCGCACTAGCAGTGGTGGATACTCTCGAGATCGAGCACCATCTCGAGGTAAGAACGATAGTTCCTTTAGAAAATCGTGTAAGCAACGATGAAGATTCTCGAGGTCGGGAGCCGTTTCGAGACCACGTTAATATTGATGTCTCTTAATATCCCATTATAACAATAAAATTCCCTATGATCGATCACTATTACCATGATGGGTTAATGCGGGTGGCCCTTTAGAGCTCATTAAGGCAGTAGATATCGCCGAAATTTGGTACCATTTCGGGGCAGATTGATAGTTTCCTAGGAAACCTTTATCAACAAAATCGCTTTGGGACCTGGCACCATCTCGGACCTAGTTAAGTTTGAACAGTTCCTTGGGGTCCATTGACACGACGACTGAGATTCTTAAGACTAGGTATCTTCTCGAGGTCAAATCGACATGGGGACCTCGAGCCTTTGGGCAATGCCGTTCATGTGACATGGCCCGAGGGACGACCTTGGTGGTCCTACGGGTTCGCTCTCCAAGGAATGGTAATGACACCTTCGGAATTAATTGCCCTTCAAGGTAGGCGAATCGACCGTTGCCTTGCCCTATAAATACATTAGCTTCCCTCGTTCGAAGGCTTCGTCGCTTTGAGCGGTTATATCTTTTATAGAGTCCTTCGCTCTTTTACCGATTCTTTCTTCGTTTAAGTTAAAATATTTCACCTTGTCTCCCCTTCCTTACGCCAGGGCACCTATGGCCACCATGTCAAAATACGCTCTCCACGAGGAGGGGAGTTCTACTTCCGCTTCTTGCCTGATCGATGGCTCGTCGTTGGTGTTAGCCGAACAAACATCGGAACTCGAGGACATTAAGAGAGGTTGCGGATGGGGGAAAAACGTGGTACTGCAGATACCTTCACCGGAAGAGAGTATCATGACCCATGCAGAGGGATTTTTGAACGTGTGCACATACCCATTTACGTTGGGCCCCCTTGATAGAGTTGTGCTTGACCTTTGTAGGAGGTATCAAGTTATCTTGGCACAGGTTCACTCATCCTCTTAGAGGATAGTACTGATGATGAGATTCTTTGCCGAGAAGGCCAGGCTCATGTTCACCCTTAGTCATCTTATCAGATTATACCGGCCCTCGCACTGTCGGGGCCTCATCACTCTCCGACGTCGATCCACTCGGCCTCTTGTTTCCAGTGATGAATAGGAGAGGGATCGTGGGTGGATGAGTCGGTTTGGCCGAGTGTAGACTGCCGATATTGTCTCAAAGGAGTTCATGCCCTTCTCGAGAGATGGAATTTCTCACGTAAGTGGTACACTCGCACATTTATTATTTTGTATGTAGCGAAGGAAGACTTTGTAATGATGCCTCCCCTTCCCTTTGGCAGCAACTCTGTGGATTCCATTCGAGATTCCCGACTTGGCGGATTGGATTCGGAGGTTGGCGGCCTACTCCGCTTATGATGAGAGTAAGTAGCGATACCTGATGAACGGCAGATGGGAGGCCTCAGTAATGAGAGACGAGAATATCCTAAAACAACCCTCAACGTGCGAGGAAAACTTTTTTGAAGTGAGATCCTCCCAAAGGTATAAGGGCGATGAAGTCGAGCTTTCCAGGCCCGAATTTTTTACCTTCGGGGTAGCGATTCCTCCCTTTCCACCGTTTCCCTCCCATGTCAAAGGTACTTCGAGGGGGAAAGATTTGAGGCCGTCACTTTCTCCTCCTATTGAGGGTTCTTTAAGGGATGTTTGGGGCCAAGGGCTGCATGATGGGAGCGGACTCCCTAAAGATGACATTTCTTCTTGGGATAGTTCGACCGGGACCGAAGGAGCCAGGCCAGGAAGCGCTCGGTCTTACAGTTTTGAACATGCCCGAGGTTACCCTCTTGGGATCTTACGACCTCGGATCTTGACAACTCGAACGTTAATGATAGTAGTTTCTTGGATTTGTAAAGTGTTTTGATGGAAAAAATACTCCTTTAATTGTTTGGTATTAGCATACATGTTTTCGCCGCCGAGGGTTCGATCCTTCTATGCGGAAACAGTTCATTTGACCATTTGTCCCGGTACATTATTTTCCTATTGAGACCCTTTTCGGCTTACTTCGATTTATTTGAGGGAATGACCTCCCGGGGGAACGCCCACAGTACAAAAGGGACAACGATTGCTACCAATAATCGGGCTAGGCAGATATGTAAAGAAGCCGGGCTCAAACTGACTCGAGTCGTTGCTTACGACCGCTCACAAGCTAGGAGGCAGGCCCTCGAGGAAGCAAGCGCTAAAGGCGCCGATCTCGCTGACGAGATTGAGAAGGTCAGGATAGAAGAGGAGGGATAAACACTCCCTACTTCTTCGGACGAGGGCTCCGATAGCGATTCAGGTAGTAGCTCAGCAGATGGCAGAGGCGAGGAGTAGGGCTATTTTACCAATTTTCTTTCTTCTTTCCCCTTTGTACATTGGCTCCTAGATAGAGTATTGTAGAGATACACCCTTTTGTAAAAATAGTTTTGAGAATACAATAGGGGGTTTTCGCCTTTTAATTTCCTCCACGCAAAGGCATTCCTTTTATTTTTTATGTTGGCCTGTTCGGGGTACATTTTTAGAGCAGTAAAGCCGTTGAGATCGTGTACCATCTCGGGCTAGTCCGATATGTGGATCTCAGATAGCTCCCTTTAGAGCTCGCACTAGCAGTGGTGGATACTCTCGAGATCGGTCACCATCACGAGGTAGGAATGATAGTTCCTTTAGAAAATCGTGTAAGCAACGATGAAGATTCTTGAGGCGGGGAGCCGTTTCGAGACCACGTTAATATTGGCGTCTCTTAATAGCCCATAATAACAAAAAACTTCCCTATGATCGGGCACTATTACCAAGATGGGTTAATGCGGGCGGCCCTTTAGAGCTCATTACGACAGTGGGGCTCACCGAAATTGGGTACCATTTCGGGGCCAGATTGATAGTTCTCTTGGAAACCTTTATCAACAAAATCTCTTCGAAACCGGGCACCATCCCAGACCTAGTTAGGTTTGAACAGTTCCTCAGGGTCCATAGACACGACAGATGAGATTCTTGAGACAGGGTATCTTCTTGAGGTCAAATTGACATGGGGACCTCGAGCCTTTGGGCAACGTCGTTCATGTGACATGGCCCAAGAGATGACCTTGGTCGTCCTCGACCCTAATCTTTGACTAGTATCGGTTGTGGACATCTGCCCAAGTGACGGCAAGATATTCAACCAAGTTCTGCTTCAAGTGCTTTGAAGCTATCGAGCTCCATTCGTTCAAGCCTTGGGTGAAGGCCTGCACCACTCAATCATCGGAGACCGGCGGTAACTCCATTCGCTCCATTTGAAAGCGAGATACAAATTCCCGCAACATCTCACTTTCTCTTTGCTTGATTTTGAAGACATCAGACTTGCTGGTTGCAACCTTGATGGCACCAGCATGTGCCTTTATGAAAGAGTCTGCCAACATGGCAAACGAATCTATCAAATTAGGGGTTAGGTTGTGATACCACATCATGGCCTCATTCGACAATGTTTCTCCAAACGTTTTCAGCAGGACGGACTCGATCTCGTCCTCCTTCAAGTCGTTCCCCTTTACGGCACAAGTGTAGGCAGTGATGTGCTCGTTGGGGTCCGAGGTCCTGTTATATTTCGGGATATCTGGCATTCTGAATTTCTTCGGGATGGGCTTCGGAGCCGCACTTGACGGGAAAGGCCTTTGCACAAACTTCTTCGAATCCACACCCTTCAGAATAGGGGGCGCACCTGGGATTTGGTCGAAACTCGTGTTGTAGGTCTCCACCTTTTTGTCGTTAGCTTCCATTTTCCTTTCACCTGATTCAATTATCTTTGTGAGATCTTTGAGTATTTTCCTAATGGCGGGGTCGGTTGCTGACCTTTCATTGCTCGATCTTCCTGGTGCTTGTTCGATTCGAGGGGCCGCCTGTGGTGCTACTGTTCTTGGAGTCTTTTGATGGCTCTACAACTGAGAGATCGCTAATTGTTGTGCCTGCAACATTTCAAAAATGTCATGAAGGCTAACCTGTGTTTCCTCTCGAGCTAGAGTGTTCTGAATCTCCTACTCCCCTTCTCGACGTATGTCCCCGTTAGTGCGAAAGATAATATCGACGTGTTGGGCGTTGCGTGAGCCCACATCCACTGGTTTTGGTTTGGTATCCCCTCAGGGTTCTGTGGTGGTGCACCAGCACCTGAAATCGCTACACCATTTTCTCTGCGGTCCTCAGCACCGTTATTTTCGTGTGCGTTTACTGAGTTACACATTTTGACCTGAAATTAAAGATCCTTGGACAAGAAAAAGTGTGAAAGATAACTTGCGTTTTTCAGCGAACCAACGCTAAAACAATCACTATTATTTTTAGCCCCACAGTGGGCGCCAAACTGTTTACAGGAAAAATGGTAATTACAGTTAAATTTGATTATGTGGTTGTAAAATACGCGATTTATTTTAATGCTAGTTGTTCGGCAGTAGATGCTAAGTGTGATTGAAACAAATAGAGTAAGAACAATATGAAAACGAAAATAAGCAAACCAGAGTGCCTCTAGTCGCAGGTACAGAGCTGGTCTAGGCAGATCCTCGAGGTCGAGGCTCGGGTTAGTGATGAACAACCGATGAGGCGATAACAGCTTTATGGGTCTCGAAGTATGCTATTTACGATCAATAATGGTCAATGAATAAAGAACAACTAATGAAATACGATAAATGTAAGTAAATGAATTGACAAAGAGACTATAAGAAATGTTTGAGTAAGAAAGCAGAGAATATTCTTGTTCCTTGTATTGAATATCATGTGTGCCAAAAAATGATGGAGGTCTCCTTTTTATAGGAGGGGAACCCCTGACATAGTACATTTTCATTTATTACAAAGATACGCGGTAGATATAGCTATTTAAAGCCTCAGTACGGACTTGTACTTCGTTACAGAGTTGGTCGCCTCAGTCCTTGTGCCATTCACCTATGCCAATCCCGAACCTATACTGCCTCGAGGTCAAGCGTAAGGGATGCTCGAGGTCAGACCTCGGGCTAGACCTTGAATCTTATGCAAATAAGCTACAACAAATATAAAATTGGTTTTTTCGATTTTAGCCACACACAGAATTAAGTCCCTGACTCCGGAGTAGCGAAGGTTCATTCTTTTGTTGTAGTACCTCTCGATCCTTTGTTTTTGAGCGTCCATTCGAACTGGTTCGGCTTCATATTTTTCATCTAGTAGCTCGAGGGAAGTGCTCGTGGCCTCATTGTTCGAGTCCTCGGTGGTATGTTGAAACCTGACGGTTGGTTCCCCGACCTTAACTAGGATCAATGCCTCAGACCCGTACACCAAAGAAAATGGGGTCTCCCCCGTGCTTGATTTTGACGTCGTTCGATATGCCCATAGCACCTCGGGCAACACTTCTCTCCATTTACCCTTTGCATCATCTAACCTCTTCTTTATGTTTTGGATGATGGTTTTGTTTGCGGACTCTCCTGACCATTTGCACTTGGGTTATAAGGCGTTGATAGGGTCCTTTGATTTTATGATCCTCGAGGAATTTCGTCACTTTGATGCTGATGAAATGCTTCCCATTATCGCACGTTATCTCGGTAGGTATCCCGAACCGGCATATAATATGGTCCCATATGAAGTCGGTGACCTCTTTTTCTCTTATTTTCTCGAAAGCCTGTGTTTCGACCAATTTTGAGAAGTAGTCAGTCATAAACAAAATAAGTTTAGCTTTACCTGGCGCCGTTTGTAATGGGCCAACGATGTCCATCCCCCATTTCATGAATGGCCATGGGGATAGGACCGAATGGAGTTGCTCACCGGGCTGATGGATCATTGGTGCGAACCTTTGACATTTATCACACTTTCGGACGAACTCCTTGGTATCCTTTTCCATGCTGTCCCAGTAGTACCCCGCTCTGATCACCTTTCGAACCAAGGAATCAGGACCGGAGTGTTTTCCACAAGTGCCTTTGTGGATTTTACGTAGTACGTAATCAGTGCCCCCCCCCCCCCGTCCCAAGCACACTGCCAGTGGTCCGTCGAAGGTCCTTCTATGTAATGTTCCATTTTCATGGCCTACTTCGACCACTAACCTCAATAATTGGACGACAGGCGACCCTAGATTAGCAAGAGCATCGGCCTCGCTATTCTGTTCTCAAAGTACATGGACCAATGTCCACTCTTTGAAGCGATGCAATGTCACTTGAAGTTTGTCTAAGTATCTTTACATTCTATCTTCTCGAACCTCAAAGCTCCCGTTTACTTGGTTTACTACCAAAAGAGAGTTACACTTTGCCTCGATGACCTCTGCTCCCAGGTCTTTGGCTAGTTCAAGACCTACAATCATGGCCTCATACTCGGCCTCATTGTTAGTCAATTTTGAAGTTTTTATAGATTTTCTAATGATGCTGCCCATAGGCGGTTTTAGAACTATATCGAGCTCGGACCCTTTCACATTCGAGGCACCGTCTGTGAAGAGGGTCCATACCCTCAATGATGTGCATGTTTTTAGTAAGAGTTCCTTTTCTTCTTTAGGGCATGCTTTGGTCAAATGCTTGTAGTCTACACACATTCTAAGTTTATTTCCCCTTTTAGGGACTACCACTATGTTAGCTAGCCATTCGGGATATTTTACTTCCCTAATGGATCCTATTTGGAGAAG
This sequence comes from Nicotiana undulata, assembly GCA_005239495.1. NCBI lineage: Eukaryota > Viridiplantae > Streptophyta > Magnoliopsida > Solanales > Solanaceae > Nicotiana > Nicotiana undulata. Next base: position 33,553 of record ML274468.1, on the reverse strand, counting down.
TATGGTTACCTCGTCTTTGATGAATGCATGTTTTACCTCAGACTGAGGTCTCCTCTTTTGTCACCAGTTTAAATCTGGGATCAACACTTAGTTGATGAGTGGTTATCTCCGGTGGGATCCCTGTCATATCTAAGTGGGACCAAGCAAAGCAATCAATGATATCGATAAGGAATTGAATGAGTTTTCCCCTGAGTTCGGGTTTTAATCCCGTTCCCAGGTATACCTTTTGTTCCGGTAGGTTCTTGATCAATACCACCTGCTTGAGCTCCTCGATAGTGTACTTGGTAGCATCTGACTCCTCGGGGACAACGAAGGCTCCAAGGGTAAGGAAATCTTCTTCATCCCCGATCACCTGTTCCTCGGGCTTAGCCGAGGACATGGGTTGTGATTGCTATTTGGCTACCTGTTTGTGTTTCAAGTTTTCCGATGTAGAGGGCGTCGGTGTTGGTGCCACGTCATGGACTGCAAATATTTCCTTAGCTGCGTGTTGCTCCCCATACACCGTTTTCACGCCATCCTTTGTTGGGAACTTCATCATTTGATGAAGGGTTGATGGCACTGCTCTCATGTTGTGGATCCATGTCCTTCCAAGTAAAGCATTATACCTCATGTCACCTTCGATGACATGAAACTTGGTGTCTTGTATGGTTCCTTCCACGTTCACGGGGAGGATGATTTCTCCCTTCGTTGTTTCACTCGCCATGTTTAATCCATTCAAGAATCGAGAGGCGGGTATGATTTGGTCAAGCAGCTCGAGCTGCTCCACGGCCCTTGATCTGATTATATTTGCTGAGCTACCTAGATCCACGAGAACACGTTTAACTTGAACTTTATTTGAAAGGATAGAAATTACCAGTGCATCGTTGTGAGGTTGAGATAAGGCCTCAATGTCTTCCTCGCTGAATGTGAGAGTGTCCTCGGGAATATAGTCCCGAGTCCGCTTCTCTCTTGTGATAGATACTTTGGTACATTTGAATATAGGTCCATGTGAGACGTCTACTCCGCTGATGATCTTGTTAATGACATGTTGGGGCTCTTCCGGTTCATTTTTCATATTTGTGTCTCTTTCTCGGAAGTGGTTCTTGGCACGGTCGCTGAGAAATTCTCGAAGGTGCCCCTCGTTGATCAATCAGGATACTTCCTCTCTAAGCTGCCTGCAATCCTCGGTCCTATGACCATGAGTACCATGATACTTGCACATCAAGTTGGGGTTCCTCTGAGAAGGATATGTCTTTATGGGCTTGGGCTATCTGGTATCTCTAATTTTGCCAATGGCTGAAATGATACTTGAAGAATCGACGCTGAAGTTGTATTCTGATAATCGGGGTGCCTCCACTGGTATCGAGTGCTTATCGAACCCGGTCTTACTCATGAGACCCCGAGAATTCTAACCTCGATATGCTCTTCGATCATTTCGAGGTATGTTGCGCCTCGAAGTGTTCCTTCTGTCTTTGATGTATGGCTGTTATCTTTCCTTGTTCGGCTTTTGATCTCTGTTTGCATCTCTCGACTCCTTTGCTAGTAACCTCCTTGGATAAATTGAGTCCGAGGGGGCTCCCAACTGGTCGTCCTTGGCCCTGATTTTTGATTGGTACCTATTATGCATATCCGCCCAAGTCACAGCGGGATACTCGATCAAGTTCTGTTTCAGCTGCCTCGAGGCTATCGAAGTCCATTCGTTTAACCCCTGAGTGAAGGCTTGTATATCCCACTCATCGGAGACAGGTGGTAACTACATTCGTTCTAACTGGAAACGGGATACGAACTCCCTCAACATCTCGTTCTCCCTTTGCTTGATTTTGAATACATCTGACTTCCTTGTTGCAACCTTTATGGCACCAGCATGTGCCTTTACAAACGAGTCTGCCAACATGGCAAACGAATCAATAGAGTTGAGGGGCAGGTTATGGTACCACATCATGGCCCCATTGGACAGAGTTTCCCCAAATTTCTTTAGTAGAACAGACTCGATCTCGTCGTCCTTCAAATAATTTCCTTTTATACCACAAGTATATGTGGTGATGTGCTCGTTGGGATCGGTGGTCCCGTTGTATTTTGGGATGTTTGGCATCCGAATCTTCTTCAAAATGGGAGCCGCACTCGGGAGGAATGATTTTTGTAAAAACTTCTTCGAATCCAGTCCCTTCAAAATCGAAGGTGCTCCCGGTATTTGGTCGACCCTCGAGTTGTAGGTTTCCACTTTCTTATCATTGTCCTCAATCCTTTTTTCTCCCGACTCGATCCTATTAGTGAGTTCCTAGAGCATTTTCATGATGGTGGGTCAGTTTCCGAGCCATTGTTGCTTGATCTCTCCGGGGTTGGCTCAACACGATGAGCGGTTTCTGGTCCTGCCATGCTCGGGATTTTTTGCTGACTCTGCAACTGAGCGATAGCAACTTGTTGTGCTTGCAACATTTCAAAAATTACTTGTAGACTGACTTCTCTTTCTTATCGAGCCTGTGTCCTTTGTACGTCAGGTTGGTCCCCTCCGCGTACACTTCCTTCAATATCAGTTCCTAATTCGATGTGCAAAGCAATATGTGAACCAACGTCGACTGGATTTGGTGCTGGTGCTACCCTAGAGTTAAGCGGTGGCACACCGGTCCCTGAAGCGGTTGCATTATTTTCTCCATGGAATTCGAGGCCGTCATTTCCATGTACTGGTGCGTTTGCTGAGTTAGACATATTTTAATCATGAAATCAAAGAATCTTAGACAAGAAAAAGTATGAAGAATAATGTGTGTTATCAGAAAACTAGCACTTAAATATTCACTATTATCTTTAGCCCCACGGTGGGCGCCAAACTGTTTACCTCGAAATAGTAATAACAATTAGATTTGATTTGTGGTTTTAAATATGCGATTTATTCTAATACTAGTAAATAAATAGACAATATTAATTGTAAGTAAGACGAATTGATGAACCAAACCAGTGTTGCCAAAGCAATAGGGACCTCGAGCTCGATAACCTCGGGGGTGTCGAGGTGGGTTAAGAACAATAATGTATGAACAATAAAGTAAGAGAAATAAAGCTGAAGAACAATAGTAGAGCACAGTAAACGAGAAAAGCAAAGTGGAATGTTCTATTTCAGTGAATGATGTCTCCTTTACAAATGATTGGGATCCCCTTTATATAGGAGGGGAAAACCCTAATATGGTACACTTCTAATTGTGGTAAAGAATCCTATTGGTACAACTGTATAACAACCTAGTACGAACTTGTACTAACTCGTACAAACCTTATCCCACAAATAACGCCCTGATCCACGTGTCCTTGAGAGTTTCCCGCTTTTTCTTGAGTGTCATCGAAATTGTACTATCTCGAGGAAGGTCGTGCCAGGCCTTCGAGGTGCACCTTGAGGTATGCACTTGGGCTTGGGGCACAATTGAGACTTTGAAATTGGGCTCTCTGATTCGACCGTATACAATGTCCATTATGCTTTTCTGGCCAAAACATGTCTACTCCAGCCACTTGGGTTTTTTCAAGACATATATAAGGGAGGGTAGAGGTGTTGAAAGGCATCTCAAGGTGCTTGCTGCCAGGCCGAAGTGGTCATGCATGGGGGATGCTGGCATTGGGTGTGGACATTGGGGGCTTGCACGGCTTATCCATGCTACGTCCCTGATGTTCGCAACGCACTCCGGCAAGTACTCGTGTGTTCTCGTAGTCCGTCTGGTGGCAACACCACTCATGGAAACTGATGGCTTTTGTCAATGAATGGAAAGTTGTGCAAGTAGTGTCGCAAGGTGCTATGCGCATGGGGATAAGCTCAGTACATGTTGAGTGTTATCGGTTGTTGTGGGAAACATCGGGAGGCGACATCGCTCGTGGCGAAAGCTGGTTTTTGGCAACGGGGCGGTGGAGTGTCATGCAAGTAGCGCCTCAAGGTGACATGCGCATGGGGCTAAGCTCAGTACACGCCGAATGCCGTGTAGTTGTTGTGGGTTGTGTCTTGAATCGCTCGTGGCATATGATGTCTCTTGGAAATGAAACGACAGAGCATCGTGCAAGTAGAACCGCAAGGTGCCATGCGCTTGAGGCTAAGCTCAGTACAAGTCGAATGCCATCGGTTGTTGTGGGCAATATCGTAAGGTGACAACGCTCGTGGAAGCTGATGGCTTTTGGCAACGAGACGACGAGCGTCGTGCAAGTAGCATCTTAAGGTGCCATGCACATGGGGCTAAGCTTAGTACATGCATAATGCAATCGGTTTTGTGGGAAACATCGGGAGGCGACATCGCTCATGGAAGCTGATGGCTTTTGGAAACGAAACGACGGAGCGTCGTGCAAGTAGCGCCGCAAGGTGCCATGCGCATAGGGCTAAGCTCAGTACATGCTGAATGCCATCATTTGTTGTGGGCAACATCGGGAGGCGACATCACTCGTGGCAGCTGATGGCTTTTTGGAAATGGTATGGTAGAGCATCGCGCTAATAACGCCACAAGGTGCCATGCGCATGGGGATAAGCTATGTACATGTCGAATGTCTTGCGGTTGTTGTGAGCAATTTTCGTGCTTGGAGGGGCTTGTCTTGACTTTGCAATGTTGGCATTGGCAACAACACATGGTTGTGCATCGCGTGTTGGGGCTGTTGTTGGCATGCATCGGCTAGGCAACTATACTGTGGCACATGAGTGGTGTTCGACTTGTGTGGATAGGTTGGATCTCTGCATAACCAATGCGATGTCCTAGCCCCATGCCATCTCAGTCATGAAACAAGCACATATTAGTCTTGTTCGGGGTCGGTTTTCTGTGTTGCATACCTAATGCCCAGGTATTAACAAGCACAATCGGTTTTCCTTCGCCCCTTGTGTTTGAACCAAAAATTGTATTCGTGTCCCGTGTCGTCCTCGCTTCATCGTGCAATGGCTTGGTCCATGACTAGGATGCTCGAACTCTCAGATTCAGTAAATGTAATGGACATGGGGTCTTGATTGGATCCTATCTACCCAAAGAATGTTTTCTACGAATGACGGTCGTGCTCATCTTGGACTTGGCCGTGCCCTTTGGGTCGGCCGTGCTCATGCGACGCCGACGTCAATAGGGAATGCTACCTGGTTGATCCTGCCAGTAGTCATATGCTTGTCTTAAAGATCAAGCCATGCATGTGTAAGTATGAACAAATTTATACTGTAAAACTGCGAATGGCTCATTAAATTAGTTATAGTTTCTTTGATGGTATCTATTACTCGAATAACAATATTAGTTAGAGGGATTGTCAAGAGAATTGGTTTAGGTATGTTTAGGTTATCCATTCTTTTCTTTTGGCATGATCCATACTGTATACAATAAATTACGTCGAGTAACAATCGTAATATTTTATTTCAAATATTTGAGTGTTACAATCTCTATGAATCCTCTGATTCTTCTTTTCAACAGTAAATAAAAGAGCCTCTGAGCTTAATCTTGAATTTTATTTTATTTTAATCCAAGTGCTTGAAGCATGATCTTGATCTTGACGTAATTTTAATCCAAAGGCTTGTAGCTTGTTCTTGAATCTTCGCCTTGATCATTTAATCCTTAGAACACTTGAATGCTTGTAGCTTTTAAAGAAATTTGCAGCGTTTGATCCACGAACTCCTTCTTGCTTCATGTTATAACTTCTGGTGTCTTTACTGAGTTATGAAGACCCTATTTATAGTTGTGGGAGGGAAGAGTTATGATAAGAACAAATTCGTTCCAACCAATCAGATTGAAGAGTGACATGGCCACATTTGACTAGCCAGAACATGTCACTTGCACACGTGGCGCGGTTTATTGGCCTTTTAATTTGGCTTGCCATGCCTTGTCATTTTGACACGTAGCATGATCCTATTGGCTCTTCCGTTTAATTTGACACACCACGTCATTTGACACGTGGCACCAAACTGGACCTCCAGGAGGATGGCATTTTGGGCTTAATAAAGTGGGCTCATCACTTTAGCCCAATGGATTAAGACTTATTTATTTAATCTATATATATTGGACTTATATAATTAATTCAATTATATTAGCCCATAGTATTTATTTGGACTAGTATATTTAAAATATAGTCCAAAATATTTATTGAATTTAAATTCAATAAATTTGACATGACTACAAATACCCTCTACTTCAAGACTTGTTGAGGTGTAAACTTGTCAAAATAAAAAATGGGTAATGAAGTACTGGCGGTCTTTCAAACTTGGCTTAGGCTAGTTTAGAGCACAAAAGATTGTCCATGCGATTTTGTTACGCGTACACCCGGTATATTATTTGAACAATATAATAATTATTTATTTTAAATAGGGATAAGACAAAGCTATTGAAAGTTATGATTTCAATATGAAATCATAATTGTCTTACGTCTGCAATTCCTTTTGGGAAAGGAAATCTTTCCCCATTGTCATGATTAGACACAATATATTAAGTTAGCTTCTTACAACAATTCGAGTCCTTCTTGGACTCATTGTCGATGAATCATCCTATACCGAGAAGAATTGTAGCAGTTTCCTCATACACTCGATCCCACATCGGTGCTTTATTTCTTAATAGCGTCTTTTGAAATCTATAAATACCATATACTCATCATTCCATTGACATCAATTCCACCATTTGCAAGTCACTTAAAGTAATTTTTCTTTTCTTTTCTGTTTTTTTGTTAGTGAAACAAAAAGAATTTGTTCTTGTTTAACAAGATGATCCATGCATGAAGAAGACCATCATAGAGTGTGAGGGGATAGATACTCATCCCTGCCCAAATATCGAAGAGATTACTCTCAATGTGGCTCGACTATTAGAGAGATTATTCTCAAAATGATCTGACTATCGGAGAGATTACTCTTAATATGGTTCGATTATCGGAGAGATTACTCTCAAAATGATCCGATTATCGAAGAGATTACAATCAATGTATCTCGACTATCGGAGAGATTACTCTCAAAATATCCCGACATTTATCTTAGTCGCATAATTTTCAGCTTTACGCGCTTGTAACGGAAGAGTCATATCTCGACGTGGGAGAATTCAAATAACGAACCGTTTGATTTCTCGAAAATTAGACTTCAATATCTAAAACTTATCCAAAACTTAGAATCAAACACCTTCAGAATCGACCATATAATATTTTGAATCCAACTTTAGATTCCACCACTTAGAAAATTTCAGATTTGCGCAGTCTCACAAAAAAATCATATCTTAGGGTGTGTTTGGTATAAGAGAATGTTTTCTTGGAAAACAAGTAGTACTCTTATTCATTTTCTAGTGTTTGGTACACAAATCAAGGAAAATATTTTCTCAAGAGTATTCGTAAATAATTTTGATACAATAAACATGAAGCCATAAACTTTCGAACCAACAACCTTCCGAATCCACAAATTTCATAAACTTCTGAACCGTAAAACTTTCGAAGCCGCAAAATTTCGAACCCGTAAACTTTATAATTTCTAAACCCGTAAACTTCAAAACACATCAACCTCTGAACTCATATCTTTGGAACTTGTAAAATTTTAAACCTGTAAACCGAAAGATGAAAAAAGTAAAACTGAAAATATATAAAAAAAATTGTTTTTCTGAGGGGGTGGGGGGCAAGGTAGGGGCT
>ML274468.1:2746-25803 GCA_005239495.1 Nicotiana undulata | reverse complement strand
GTGAGTGGCTGGTGACGAAAAAAACCCTTTTTGGATAGAGGGCGTGGAGTAGAGTTAGGTGGGTGGGTGTGGGTGGGGAGAGGGGGGGGGGATTGGTGAGGATAAGAAATAGGGTGGGGAAGGTTGAGAAGGGGTTTTGGAAAATGTTTTCCCTTTTCTTGATAGGGAAAATATTTTCCTCCAATTTGAGGAAAATGAATTTATTAGGAAAATGTTTTCCAAAAAATTTAAGTCAACCAAACATGAAAAAATTGGAAAATATTTTTTCAAAAATATTTTCCTTCGTACCAAACATATCCTTAGTGTAGAAAATTTAGAACCATGAACCGTTTGATTTTTTGGAAACTTAACTTATAAATATATAACATATCCAAAATGCAAAGTTTACTACCTTAAGGATAGTTTCAGATAATAGTTCGAAATCAATACTAAGTTCTGACACGGTGACGATTTCACATTTGCAAGATTTCACCAAAACTTTTGTATCTTGACGTAGGAACGTCGAAATCACGAACCGTTTAATTTTTTGGAAACATAGAGTACAAATCTATAATATATAAAAAATTCAAAATTTAATGCCTTAAGTATAATTCAGATAGTAGTTCGAAATCAATACTAGGTTCTGACACGATGACGGTTTCAGATTTGTGCGACCTCACTGAAAATTTTGTATCTTGATGTAGGAATGTCGAAATCGCGAACCGTTTGATCCATTGGAAACTAAAATTCAAAATATAAAACTTATCCAAGATATAAAATTTAATACCTTAAGGATAGTTTCAGATGATAGTTCGAAGTCAACTTCAGTTTCTAATATGCCGATAGTTTCAAATTGGCGCGACTTCACCAATTTTTTTGTATTTTGGGGTGGAAGCCTTGAGATCGCAAGACCTTTTTAATTGTTAGAAAATTAATTTCAAGAGCTTAATTCTCACCAAATATATTGGGTTCAAGTCTCACTGAATTTGAAACGTCGTGGAGGCTCTCCAAAAAAGAAGCTTGAAAGTTGGATAACATGAAGGCATAACGAATTACCAAACTTCAATGCAAATGCTTAGTAGCCTCCTAAAGATATTAATAATTTTATTGAAGTACCAATCTACCATAGCGGCTTGCCCCCTTCAAAATCAGATGGGATTTAAAGTTTAACATAAAAATAGTATCTCAACTCGATTTTCAAGTGCCGATTGAATGGATAATATTCCATCGTACTTAATTCAGACAATGACGGGAGATTATGTATCTTTTGGACTTATGCGAATGAACTCAGAATGAAACTCTAAGTTGCCTAAGTACCTCGTGAAGAGGATCAAGTCATACCGTAGTTCAGAATGGGTATAATGTTTTTCTATGTCCTAACTTTTGCCTAGGCCGCCTCTTTCGAGACTTTCAACCTAGCAGACTCTTTTTTTTGGGACGTATACAATTTATACTCTTGCGGGCCAGGAGTATAGGAACATGCATTTTAGGCTCATGCGTCAAGGAGCATTGCAACTTCAAGGTAATACTTCTTCAAAAACTTGCCATTGATAGGGCCGATTCTGATGCCATCTGCATCAACCAGCTTGTAAGCCCCACATGAATAAGCTTCTTGCACATATGGCCCATCTCATTTTGAAATTAACTTCCCTACAGATTTATGGAAGTAATAATGGGCCTTCTTATGGCAATGACTTGATCTCCTACCTGAAAGAATCTTGGGCGAACTCTTCTATTGGACGCGCGAGAAAATCTAGCTTGATAACATTCAAGACTCTGTTGAGCTTCCAACCTCTTCTCATCAAGAGCCTCCAACTCTCCTAATCGAAGTCAAGCATTTTCTTCATCAGTGATCCCTTCTTGAATATCCAGTCATAATGAATGTATTTGACGCTCAAGTGGCAAGACGACTTCGACTCCATAAACAAGTGAATAAGGAGTCTCTTGTGTTGGCATGCAGTGAGTCGTCCTATATGCCCATATATCTTCTTCCATACGGTCATTCCAATCTCGTTTGGATTTGGAGACGACTTTCTTTAACAAGTTTCATAGAGTTTTGTTGAATGCCTCGGCTAGACCATAGGCGGCAGCATTGTACATCGAAGAGTTATGTTGCTTGAAGCCAAATAGACACAAACCTTGTTCATCAACCTATTATCGAATGGATTTCCGTTATCGTTATTATGTAATGAGGAATGCCAAAGCGATAGATTATGTTTACTCGGATGAAACTTGCAACGTTTTCCTTCTTTACCTCCTTAAGAGCAACAACTTCATCCTATTTTGAGAAGTAGTCAGTTGCAGCCAAGATGTATAGCTGTTCACTAAAGGACTTTGGAAGAGGTCCTACAACATCCAATTCCCAAGCGTCAAACGGCCAGGATGCAACACTTCAGGAGGTTGATGAATAAAATTCGCATGGAATTGACAAGCCTTGCATCTTCGAGCATAGTCCAAGCAATATTTTACCATCGTAGGCCAATAATATCCCATCCTTTTTATATGGAAGTGGAGCTTTAGTCTAGACTGGTGTGAGCCACATACCCCAGAATGTGCCTCTTGCAAAGCTTGGAGTGTTTCTTCTTCCCCTAAGCATCGCAAGAGTACTCCCTCAAATGACCTTCTGTATAGAGTATATTTGTAGTAAAGTAAACGAGATGCATGACGACGGTTTTCAGTCCTTCAAAAACAGAGACAAGATGCTTGAGTTCATTTTCTTCACCTTTAGCCTCATTTGGCGACGGTACTACCCATTTTTGGCAGACAGTAACATGCACATGATCAGGCAGGGTTAATGATGAAGCTAGGGCATCTAAAGCATCATCCTTCTTATTTTATTTCCTTGGCACATGCTGAATAGTCACATCACTGAACCACCCCATTAACTTTTTAGCGTAATCATGATATGGGCGTAGTTCAGGCTTCTTAACCTCGTAACTACCTAGAAGCTGATTGACCACTAACTGAGTGTCACCAAAGACTTGCAATTGCAACCACTTCATTTCTACAACCATTTCAAGCCCAAGTATTAGTGCTTGGTACTCAACAACATTGTTAGAGCAGAGTTCCATTAACGTAAAAGAGTATGGTAGAACTTCACCTTGAGAAGTGACAAATACTATACCAGCACCAGCTCCTCTGTGATGTGCAGCACCATCAAAGTACATCTTCCATGGAAGCTGAACTTCAATGAACATTGTGTCCTCATCAGGTAGTTCGTCAGTTAGCTCCCAATCATCGGGTATAGGGTGATCTGCCAAGAAGTCCGCTAGCGCTTGTCCTTTTATAGCCTTTTGAGGGATGTATACGATTTCAAAATTTTGAAACTGGAGGTACCACCTTGCTAGTCGATCACTAAGGACAGGTTTTGACATCACAAACTTTATGGGATTTGCTTTTGAAACAAGACGGACAACATGAGCTTGAAAGTAGTGCTTAAACTTTTTAATCGAGAAGACTAGCGGCAAACACAACTTTTTAATTAGCGAATAATTCAGCTCATTTGGTGTCATCATCCTGCTCAAGTAGTAAAAAGAGTTTTCTTTCCCTCACTATTTTCTTTGGCATTGAGCCAACAGTGCTCGTAATATTGGGGGTGCTTTGTTAGCCCCTAATATTAAGTCATGACGGATGTCGGGCAGAATCTATGTCAAGGGCTTGTACATTTCCCCTTGGCATGGGTTTGTGCAGGTGTTGGCAAGCGATGTTCGGAGCTGGATATGTGTCTAAGTTAGTGCATGGACTTATACAAGTCAACTAGGAAAGGTGCCTTGAGGGATGCCAAGGCAGCCTTGATTGTGGGCGACGACTATGGAAAACGAAGGCGCATGGCACTTGGCTAAGGCATGCATGCGGATATGTGGGACGACAAGGTTTGTGACAAGACATGGTCGTGAGCTTATGGGCGAGGCATGGTCCAAAGACAAGGCAAGGCAGGAAGGATAAGTGTAGGCAAAAGCTGGAAAACAAGTGTGCAAGTCATGTGACTGAAGAAGTGTGTTATGCATGTGTTGTGGAAGTTAAATCCATGTGAAAAACACATGAGCAGTTGGCCAAAATGCTGAAGATGAATTCAAATTCATAATAAGGTTTGAATTCAAATTTCGGACAAGGTAGTTAGCTTGTTTTTAGGGCCTTTCATGTGCAAGGCACATTGTATAACTGCCCCATAACTGCCCCTTTGTAAATATGCCATAGGCTGCCCCCTTGTATATGTGTATTTCGTTGGCATTAAGGCAAGTAGAATTTGTAAGCCTTTCCAACTGAGTTCCTTTGTATATTCTGCAAGAATAATAAAGGTTGGTTGTTTTACCCGTATATGTGTGTGTTGCTTACATTCTGTCAAGTCTGAAATAAACTAAGTCCTAAACAGTGTGCGAAAAAGTAAGGCTGAGTGGCTGTGTGTTTGGCTGCTGCCGAGCAGTGTCAATTGTGCTAGAATTGACCATGTAATAACTGGTATCAGAGCCTCGCTCGTGAATTGGGACGATGGCCGGGGGATCCACTTTAGACTTGCATGAGCATGTTCAAAAGTGGGAAGCTGATTGGGGTGACTGGTGATCCTTTGGATTTGGACGATCTAATTACTGAGATCTACCATCTAAAGAATGGAATGGATCAGTTTCGTGAAGGCATTCAACAAACATGTGAAGCCACGAATGTGTTGACGGAGGATCTGAAGAAGGAAAACAAAAATCTTAACTTGGAAATCACCGTTCTTCGAAGGTCGTTGGCTGCTTCTGGCCAAGGAAGTGAAGAACGTTCCAAAGTGAAGATCCTTGAACCAAAGGCGTTTGGTGGAGCGCGTAGTGCTAAAGAACTGGAGAATTTTCTGTGGGATATGGAGCAATATTTTGTTGCTGCGAAAGTTCCAAATGGGGAGAAAGTGACCATAAGCATGTACCTCACGGGAGATGCTAAATTATGGTGGAGAACTCGTATGGCTGATGACGAAAGTGCGGACAGACCCAAGATAGATACGTGGGAAAAACTCCAAAAGGAAATGAAGGACCAGTTCTTTCCTAGCAACGTATCTTGGCTTGCTAGAGATCGTTTGAAACGCCTGCGGCAAACCAGAATAGTTCGTGACTACATCAAGGAATTTACTTCCTTGATGCTGGATATTCAGAATATGTCGGAGGATGACAAGTTGCATATTTTATTTCTGGTATGCAAGCATGGGCGCAGAACGAACTTCGGAGGCAAAACATGAAAGATCTCCCGAGTGCGATTGCTACATCGGATTCTTTGGTGGATTATCGCAGTACCCGTAGTCTTTTTGAAATTCCTTCTACTTCAAAACCTAAGAAAAAGGTGGAGAAGAAATGGAAATGGTGGAAAGATGTTCGAAAAGAATGTGTGGATAAGGGCAATGGTGTTGCTGATGGACCTGCTAGGAACAAAGGCATCGCAAACAAGAAGAGTGATAGTTGCTGGACTTGCGGCAGCCCTCACATTACCAAAAACTGTCCAAATCGAGAACGGGTGAATGCTTTGCTTGCTACTGAAAATAATCGTGAAGGAAAAGGTAGAGAAGTTACTGCTGCATTGGTAAATCCTTTACAATTGCTGAATGTTATTTCATTGGTAAATGCTACAAGCAATGAGACGAACCCTCATTCCTTACTAATGCACATCGAAATGAAAATTGGAGAGAAGGTTGTGATAGTTATGGTCGATATTGGCACTACTCACACCTTTGTCTTGGCCAATTTAGTGCATAAGTATGGATTAAGTGTGAGCAAATGTCTCTCCTATATAAAGATAGTGAATTCCAAAGCACAAGCCATTGTGGCTATGGCTTATAATGTCCCCATGTCTGTTGGAAATTGGAAAGGGAAAGTCAATCTGATTGTGATTCCCTTAGAGGATTTCGAGTTGATACTTGGAATTGATTTCATGAGGAAGAATTGCTTCGCTCCAATGACCCATTTGGACGAAGTAATGATCATAAATGAAACATCCTGGTTTTGTAAAGGTTGTTCATCCTTATGGAAAAAAAGAGACTCAACGGAGGGCTTCGTTAATTTCTGCCACGATGGTGGAAAAGGGTTTGAAAAGGGGAGATGATACTTTCTTTGCTGCTATGGTCGAAGTGAAGCCCGATGTGCAGGTTGAAGTACCGGACTGCGTCACTCAAATCTTGAGGTACTTTGCTGATGTGATGTCGCCTGAATTGCCGAAAAACATACCACCAAGGAGAGCTATTGATCACAAAATTGAGTTGCTGCCAAGTTCAATGCCACCTGCTCAACCTCCTTACAGAATGGCGCCAAAAGAATTGGCTGAATTGAGGAAACAGTTGAATGATTTACTTGATGCAGGACTGATTCAGCCTTCGAAAGCTCCCTTTGGTGCACCTATTTTATTCCATAAGAAACAGGACGGGACTCTAAGGATGTGTGTTGATTATCGAGCATTGAACAAGGTGACGGTGAAGAAAAAAATACCCGGTACCATTGGTTCAAGATTTGATGGATAGATTGAGTAAGGCGTGCTGGTTTACGAAGCTTGATTTATGGTTTGGTTACTGGCAGGTGCGGATAGCAGAAGGAGATGAGGCTGAAATAACTTTTGTCACAAGGTACTGCTCATATGAACTTTTGGTTATGTCATTTGGGTTGACGAATGCCCCTGCTACGTTCTGCAACCTGATGAACGATGTTCTATATGAGTACTTAGATGATTTTGTCATTGTCTACTTAGACGACATAGTCATCTATAGTAGGAACTTGGATGAGCATATGTCGCATTTGATAAAGGTTCTGTCTCGTTTGAGAGAGTACCAGCTCTATGTGAAGATGGAGAAATGTGAGTTCGAAAGACAAGAGATAAAGTTTCTTGGGCACTTGGTGATCCAAAATCAGGTGCGAATGGACCCAAATAAAGTGCAGGTCATAGTGGAATGGCAGGCACCAAATTTAGTGAAGGAATTGAGGTTTTTCCTCGGGTTGGCTAATTACTACCGGAAGTTCATTGCTGGCTACTCTAAGAAGGCTACTCTTGTGACAGATTTATTAAAGAAGATTGTTAGGTGGGTCTGGTCTGAAAAATGCAATGTTGGGTTTGATGTGCTGGAAGAAGCTATTGCCTCAAAACCTAGCTTGTGGCTTCCTGATTTTGAGTTGCCATTTGAAGTCAATACTGATGCTTTCGACAAAGTTGTTGGAGGTGTGGTGGTTCAAGAAGGCCTATCTTGTGGCCTCTGAAAGCAGAAAATTGAATGAAGCAGAGCATAGGTATTTTGCTCATGAGAAAGAAATGGTTGTTGTTATTCATTGCTTGCAGATCTGGCGTGTTTACTTGCTTGGAACAAATTTCATCGCGAGGACGGACAATATGGCTAATACATTTTTCAAAACACAGAAAAAGTTGAGTCCAAAGCAAGAATGTTGGCAGAAATCTTTAGCAGAATATGATTTTGTGTGGGAGCACAAGCCGGGAATACACAACTAGGTTGCGGATGCAGTGAGTCGCAAAGAAGTGTTTGCTGCTTTTTATTCAATCACACGACTTGAGTAAGATTTTCTAGATAATATCAAGTCAGATGTTGTAAATAATCCATTGTACATAAAGATAGTGAATCATGTGAGAGAAGGTACAGTGAGAAGGTACCGGATCGAGGACGATCTTCTCCATTTCAAAGGGGGGAGAGTCGTTGTCCAACTTGGTGCTGGGCTGCGTCGTGAGTTGCTGAAGGAGACGCATGATACACTTTGGGATGGTCATCCAAGTATTGAGAGGATGATGGTGTTGTTGTCCCGATATTATTTCTGGCCAAGGATGGAGCATGAAGTTGAAGCTTATGTGAAAAGTTGTCTTATGTGTCAGCTAGATAAAACCAAATGGAAGAAGGAGTCGGGTTTTCTACAAACTTTGCCTATTCCAGAAGAAACATAGTAATCTGTTTCTATGGATTTTATCAGTGGATTTCTGAAGGTTAATGGGTTTTCTTCAATCATGGTGGTGGTCGACATGTTTTCAAAGTATGCTGTTTTTATTGCTGCCCCAATTGAATGTCCCTCAAAGGTTGTTGCTAAGTTATTCTTCAAGAACGTGGTCAAGTATTTCAGAATGCCAAATGATGTGGTTAGTGACAGGGATACACAGTTTACAGACCGGTTCGGGACTTATTTGTTCAATCTGATGGGTACAAACTTGAAGTTCTCAACGTCAAACCATCCCCAAACTGATGGCCAAACCAAAAGAATCAATCATTTGCTTGAAGAATACATGAGACATTTCGTGACTGCTAGTCAGCAAAATTGGAGATATTTATTAGACTGTGCACAATTTTCTTACAATTTTCACAAGTCTTTAGTAACAGAGAAGAGTCCATCCGAGATTGTGTTGGGAAAGCAGCCTAAGATACCATTGGCGATTTCGCAACAGAGAACTGGAGGGAAATGGACAGCTGCCTATCGTTATGGTTGGGATCGACAAGTCATGATGGAAGAAGCAACAAATAGCTTGAACATGGAACAAAAACAAATGAAGCAATATGCTGATCGAAACATGCGTCCATTGGAGTTCCAAGTGGGCGACAAAGTGTTGTTGAAACTTACTCCTCAAATTTGGAAAACGATTGATACTCGGGTAAGTCATAGAGAATTGGTTTCAAGGTATGATGGTCCCTTTAAAGTTATTGAAAAGGTGGGTGAAGTTTCTTACCGTTTGAAGCTACCAGAATGAATGAAGATACACCAAACTTTCCATGTGTTTTGTTGAGGCCTTATGTGGAAGATCCTGAAGATCCGGACAGGCATAAAATCAAGAGAGCTCCTCTTGAAGTGCTCACTCATATTGAGGACGAGATTGAAAAGATTCTGGACCACCGGATACTTGGGATGCACAAAAAGAATAGGCGGACAAATTTTTTTATTCAATGGAAAGGCAAGCCCGAGACAGATGCAACTTGGGAGAAGGGCAATTCTTTGTGGCAATTTGAACATCAAATAAAGGACTACTTGAAATCAGCCTTGACGAGGACGTCGGGTTCAACCAGTGGGGGTGGTTTGTTAGCCCCTAATATTGAGTCATGACGGATGTCAGGCATAATCTATGTAAAGGGCTTGTACATAGCCCATTCGCATGGGTTTGTGCGGGTGTTGGCAAGCGATGTTTAGAGCTAGATGTGTGTCTAAGTTAGTGCATGGACTTAGAAAAGTCAGCTAGGCAAAATTCCTTGAGTGATGGCAAGGCAACCTTAATTGTGGGGGACGACTATGGCAAGTGAAGGCGTATGGAACTTGGCTAAGGTATGAGTGGGACGACAAGGTTTGTGAGAAGTCATGGTCATGAGCTTATGGGCGAGGCATGGTCCAAATACAAGGCAAGGCAGGAAGTCTAAGTGTGGGAAAAAGCTGGAAAAGAAGTGTGCAAGTCATGTGACTGAAGAAGTGTGTTGTGCATGTGCTATGGAAGTTAAAGCCATATGCAAAACACATGAGCAGTTGGCCAAAATGCTGAAGATGAATTCAAATTCGTGGGAAGGTCTGAATTCAAATTTCGGACAAGATAGTTAGCTTGTTTTTAGGCCTTTCATGTGCAAGGCACATTGTATAACTGCCCCATTGTAAATATGCCATAGGCTGACCCCTTTTATATGTGTATTTTGTTGGCATTAAGGCAAGTAGCATTTGTGAGCCTTTCCAACTGAGTTCCTTTGTATATTCTGCGAGAATAATAAAGGTTGGGTGTTTTACCCGTATATGTGTGTGTTGCTTACATTCTATCAAGTCTGAAATAAACTAAGTCTTAAACAGTGTGCGAAAAAGTAAGGCTGAGTGGATGTGTGTTTGGCTGCTGCCGTGCAGTGTCAATCGTGCTAAAATTGACCCTGTAACAATTTCCTCATTGCTGCTTCTGATGGGAGATTCCCTAACTTTGACGACTCATTGGTATTGTATCCATCTCTTGCAAATAGCTTGTAAATATTATGGTTAAAACCTTCATATGTTCGCTTTGTAGGGAGTGCCAAATTCTGCAAACAATTTTGGGCTACAAACCCTGCAAGCAGCTTTGAGGACTACTTTACTGCCTCAATTTGTTTTACCGAAATAATTAACTCCTTTAGCGTATTATTTTGGAGGTTAGATGGCTCGCCCTTGTCTTTCTCCCTTTTAGGGACATATAGGAGCGCGAGACTTACTTTATTTCCATAAGACGTAGTATCTCCTCTATGAGATTTATTCACGTTGGCGTGTACCTCCTCAGTAATAGCTTTTAGATTTACCAATAATCTCCTCAGCTCTTTTAGTTATGGGCTCGTCATTCTTGATTTTCATGCCATCATCAACGTTTAGCTCTTTCACAATGCGGTTCTTCAAGTAGAACTTTCCATTGGCGAAGTGTGACTCTATCTCGGTGAATGGCTCATCATCAGCAACTATCTTCTCCTCGACTTCACCCTCGTAGTATTTTAAACATTGATGGTAGGTAGATAGAACTACTTTATTCTCATGTATCCAAGGCCTTCCAAGCAAGACATTGTATGAAGTCTTCGCATCGATCACATGCAACCATGCACTTGATTTCATATATTCAATAGTGATTCCCAGCCTGATCGCATCTTTGGCTCTTTACCCCCCTTGGTTGATTCCTTGGATCATCATACGACTTTTTGAGAGTTCTTTCATGGGAATACCAAGTTCTTTCACAGTGCGAATCAGCAAAATGTTCACTGAAGATCCTCCATCAACCAAAATTCGATTTACCCTTTCACCACGTATAAAGCCAACAAGGTACAATGGGCGGTTATGAGGAGTGTCACCTAGCAGAAGATCGTCATTTGTGAACGTGACTTTTTCCTCACAAGCATTCACTTCTTGAGGAGTGGACTCGATAAGCTTTTCCAAAGATGGTGCCAACGGTAGGTCATCACTTTTTTCTTTCCCTTCGTCAGTATGGCAACAAGAGGCATCAATACCCCCATGGGAAATATTCGTGCGGAACCAACTTGGTAAAAACTTCTCCAAGGTCACTGGATGTCGTGGCTTTTGAGGGTGATGCACCTCCACTTTCGCTTTATTTACATGCTTAACTAGACTTTATCTCCTAGGTCTTTTTACCATTATTTTCCTTGTTGGTTGTTCCATTGATCCTTTTCGTGGGATCCTTTTGTGGCGCCTACGACGAGTCACCAACGTCCAACCTTCATCATCCTCAGGTTGACCGTCTTCAACTTTGTAGTTCTCCAGTAATTCTTCATCTTTACTTTCTTTAAAACTACCTATTTCGCCTGGACTAAATGAGCCAAATGTTATAGAGACTTGGTTTGCGCTTGCTTTCTCATCTTCAAGCACGATCTTCTTTTCATGAGCCAAGTCCATAACTTTTTCCTTGAAGACAAAGCACTTCTCCAGAGGGTGGATCACAAGTCGATGATATTTGCAGTAATTTGGGTCATCAATTTTCCCAGCTTCATTTGGTTGCTTCATCTCCGGAATCTCAATGATATTTAACTCGAGGAGTTCTTCAAAAATAGCCGGCACATCAGAATCAAGAAATGGGTACTCTTTCTCTTGCATTTATTTTAGAGTCAACTTTCCACTTGGCTTATCTTGAAAAGAAGTGGATTTCGTACTCTGCTTCTTGATCACTTCGTTGTGAATTTCATAGGTGATGTGTTGAAATTCATAGCTTCTTTGTTTTCAGATTTGGGTACAAACTTGCTCCATTTCTGCACTTCTTGCTTGTCATTTCCTTTGCGAGGCTCATAGATAGGCAACCTTTCATTTCCAGCCGTGGCTATGCTCAACTCAATGTCATGCGCACGAGTCACAAGTTCTTCAAATGTGACAGGCATGATACCTTGCAAGATGGATTAGTCCCGAATGCATGACTTGGATGCACATCTCTATGCCCAAAGCTTCACTAAGCCTGTCTTTGCAGCCGAGGCTTGCATTCCTCCAACGATTGAGAAAGTCGATAACTGGTTCACTCTTTCGTTGACGAGTATTTGTGATTACTATCATACTCACAGTACGTCTCGTGCTATAAAGCCGATTGAGGAATTCTTGCTCTAGTTGATCCCAACTATCAACAGATCCAGCCTCGAGGTCCGTGTACCAATCAAAAGTATTTCCTTTTAATGAGGGGACAAACTACTTCATGAGGTAATCTTCATAAGACCCAGCATTGTTGCGTGTCTCAACGAAGTGCGCCACATGTTGCTTTGGATTGCCTTTGCCATCAAACTGTTGAAATACTGGAGGTTGATAGCCAGTAGGCATCTTCAACACATCGATCCTTGAAGTGTACGACTTTGCGTAGGTAAAGGAGGACCTGGAAGCGACTTCATATTTTTTTTTATAGTCCCTTAAATGAACTCCTTTAGTTGATTGATTGGAATCATCCCTTCCGAAGAGACTGGAATTTTCTTAGTGGATGCAACTTGTCTTGGGGGAGAATTATTCTCTAGAACCTCTGGGAGCTTTCCAGGTGCATGGGTGGATTCTTCTTCCATCAAGACTCCCACCCTATCTGTTAGCTTATCAATTCTAGCATCTTGATTTTGCATGCATTTGGTCAAGCCAGTGATTGCTATTTAAGTTTGCCAACTGCTCCTCCACAGATGAAGTGTTTGTCACCATGGCTTGCATGATTGTTGTAGATGATATGGAGTAGCATGGATTGTCACACAGATTTATCCTCGATTGGCTCATGCTACGTGGTGTAGTGCGGAGGATCCATCACTTGAAGCATCATCATCTTCCTTCACAATAGAGTTCTTGGATCCGGAGAGGTCAAGCCGAGCAAGAGTTTTCTTGATCTTTTTAGTGACATCGCTTCCTCCTTCAGGTGCGCTTATGGAAGATCTTGCTCCTTTTGAGGATGAAGATTTGAAAACAGGGGTTGATGCGGACGGCACTTGGGGTGCTTGTTGTCTTAACGAGATTTCTTTGCTCCTCGTAACTGGTCCAAAGCTTCCAAAGGTAACATCTCGAGGATGCCTTTCACATCAACATAGAACCTGGAATTAGCAGTCTTGGCGGAAGTTGAACTAGAGTTGATTTTCTTGGAAGCCATTTTGTTGTTCTTGAAATTTGGTGATTGAAAAGTTGAGATGAGAGGTAGATATTGCCCCACTGGGCTTACCAGAATTTTAGACAATAAATTGCGTCGAGCAACAATCGTAGTATTTTATTTAAAATATTTGAGTGTTACAATCTCTATGAATCCTCTGATTCTTCTTTTCAACAGTAAATAAAAGAGCCTTCGAGCTTAATCTTGAATTTTCTTATATTTTAATCCAAGTTCTTGAAGCTTGATCTTGACGTACTTTTAATCCAAGGGCTTGCAGCTTGTTCTTAAATCTTTGTCTTGATCTTTTAATCCTTAGAACACTTGAATGCTTGTAGCTTTTAGAGAATTCCTCAACGTTTGATCCACGAGCTCCCTCTTGCTTCTTGTTATAACTTATGGTGTCTGTTCTGAGTTATTAAGACCCTTATTTATAGTTGTGGGAGGGAAGAGTTATGATAAGAACAAACTCATTCCGACCAGTAAGATTGAAGAGTGACATGGCTGCATTTTACTAGCCAGAACATGTCACTTGCACACGTAGCGCGGTTTCATTGGCCTTTTAATTTGGCTTTCCATGCCTTGTCATTTTGACACATGGCATGATCCTATTTGCTCTTCCATTTGATTTGGCGTGCCACGTCATTTGACACGTGACACCAAACTGGGCTTCCAAGAAGATGGCAATTTGGGCTTAATAAAGTGGGCTCATCACTTTAGCCCAATTAAGTGGGCTAGCCCATTGGATTAAGACTTATTTATTTAATCCATATATATTGGACTTATATAATTAATTCAATTCTATTAGCTCATAATATTTATTTGGACTAGTATATTTAAAATATAGTCCAAAGTGTTTATTAAATTTAAATTCAATAAATTGTACATGCCTACACATACGATACAAATGAAACGAGTAAACGCATAACATTCATAAATACCTCTATTCATAGAAGCACTAGGGGTGCCTATGTTCTTGATTTCCCGCGTGTCTTATTATATATTTTGTTCATGGGTATCAATAAAATACGTAGTTGATAAAGTTTATCCAAAGATATAGTGATCTTATGACATTCCGATAAATCTTATTAACGTACTTCTTATGCATTTCATTCATTCATACATGCACATTGACCCATGACCAGATGGCGTTATATACATGTATATTATATGTATATGGGATATGGGAAAAGGTTACATCGTTATATAGGCACCACCACCTGATCAGTTGGTATACGTTGATAATTTTGCCCATTGAGGCCAAGATGATATGATTGGATGCCCTTAGAGGCTTGATGATGTTATGTACACCTATACCTATGCATGATACGACATTTATTCACAAAGTTATTTAGACTTACAGGTGGAATTCTTTACTCCACGTTTCCTTTATGTCTTTTATGTACTTATTTTCAAGCCTTACATACTCAGTCATTATTCTTACTGACGCCCCTCTTTCACGGGGCCTGCATTTCATGCCCGCAGGTGCAGGTAGACAGGCTGGCGGTCCCCCATCTTAGCATCCGTGCTCAATGAGACTTGGTGTGCTCTACTTGATCCGGAGCTGTTATTAGTTTTGGGTACGCTATTTTCGTATGTAGCTATGGGTACAACGAGGACCAGTCTTGTCCTTTATACACTTGTACACTCTATTAGAGGTCTGTAGATAGCCATGCATAGTTGTCTATAGCGGCCTTGTTGGCTCGCCCTACAGTATTTTGCATGTATATGTATGTATGTCTTTGGACATGTTTTTCTCACATATGTGATTCAACAGTTTATTAACAGATGTTATTCATGACCTACCTTTAATTCATGTTTATATCTTGATGCATGTTTAGGGGTGTTCGAGAGGTAGGACTCGGGCACTCATCATAGCCCATCAGTTTGGGTCGTGACGAAAGTGGTATTAGAGTAGTTCTGTCCTAGGGTTGTTTACAGACTGTTTCTAGTAGAGTCTTGTTTATGGATGTTTTGTGCACCACACTTATAGAAATGAGGCTACAGGACATATATGATGTTATCCTCCCTTCTTATATTAGATCGTGCGATATAAGAATTCATTTTCCTAACGATGTGTTATGTTTTCAGTGATGCCTGAGAAGGGTACAGCCACCCAGAAGGGCAAGTCCGTAGCTGATGAGACTACTAGTCGAGCGCCACGAGTTACAGGGCTCGAGGAGAGTCTCATAGTGAGATCCATCTCAGACTTCACATACCCCGCCCTCTTCATAGGAGCTCCGAGGGGCACCAGCTCTAGCGCCCTTGTACATCTAGCTCCTCATCCAGATGCACCGGGTCAGGAGATGGGAGATGATATTCAACTATTAACTCGATTAGTAGCTGCACATGCTCAATGTCCGGAGGTAGGTATTGGCCATGCAGATAGGTCTGTTAGTGCGAGGGTTTGTGATTTCATTAATCAGGACCCTCTGGTATTCACAAGAGCAGATCTAAATGAGGACCTTCAAGTATTTATCGATAGGATGCAGAGGACTTTGAGGGTAATGAAAGCCATTGCGACTGAGTCAGTTGATCTAGATTCATATAGACTTCAAGATGTTGTAGTTAATTGGCATGAGTCTTAGGAGTTGTCTAAATGTGAGGATGCCCCTCCAGCGGTATGATAGGAGCTTACAGAGGCTTTTCTTCATCATATTTTCCACCAGAGCTTAGACGGACCAGAATTAATACGTTCTTGACCCTTCGACAGGGTAACATGAGTCTTCGGGAGTACAGTCTTCAGTTTGATTCGTTGGCCAAGTATGCTCCCACTATTGTATCTAAGATGGATGATTGGGTTCATCGATTCATGATGGGGTTGAAGTCGCACCTTCTTAATGATTGTATGTCTGTCTCACTTCAGCCAGGCACGAATATTTCTCGTATTCAGGCATACGCTCAAGGTGTGGAGGAGCGTAAACAGAAGCAGAGGGTCGATCGTAAGCATGATAGGGGCTAGAGTAAGAGAGCAAGATCTCCGGGTCCTTCTAGTGAGTTTCTAGGTGGCCATAGACAACAATACCCAAGGTATCTAGCCCAGCCATCGGCTAGCGCACCCCCTCAGTTTGCCGGTAGGAGATTTGATCGTTCCACATATTCAAGGCCTAGTTAGAATTCCAAGGCCTCAAGATCTCAGTATAGGGGTGATTCAAGTCAGATGAGGTCGTCCTTACCAGGATGTGCTCAGTGTGGTAAGCAGAATGATGGGCAATGCCGTATGGGGTTGGGTGTTTGTTATACTTGTGGTTATCCAGGCCACGTTATGAGGGATTGTCCGACGAGAGGTGATGCAAGCATAGTTCAACCAGCGGGATCCGTAGCTTGTTCATCATCATAAGTACGCCCCCTTGATCAAGGTTCACAAGCACCAATCGGTCGTGGTAGAGGCAGAGGTGGAGCATCTAGCTCGAGCGATCCTCAGAACCGCATATATGCATTAGCAGGACGACAGGATCAGGAGTGGTCACCTGATGTTATTACAGGTATATTATCAGTCTCCTCATATGATGTATATGCATTGATTTACCCAGGTTCCACCTTATCATATGTTACTCCGTTCGTGGCTAGTAAGTTTGGAGTAAAATATGACTTGCTTAAACTTTTTGAGGTGTCCACACTTGTTGGGGATCCAGTGATAGCTAAACGGGTATATAGAGATTGTATAGTAGTAGTTCATAGTCGATCTACAGTAGCAGACCTAATCGAGTTAGATATCGTAGAATTTTATGTTATAATGGGTATGGATTGGTTGGCTTCTTGTTATACCAACGTTGATTGTAAATCAAAGACAGTCCGATTCCAATTCCCAAGGGAGCTTGTTTTGGAATGGAAAGGTAATAAGGCATCACTGAGAGGAAGATTTATTTCCAATCTCAAGGCAAGGAAGATGGTCATGAAGGGCTATATTTATCTACATGATGTGAAAGTAGAGTAACCAACCATTCAATCTATCCCTATGGTTAATGAGTTTCCCGGTGTTTTTCCCAATTAGCTTCCGAGTCTTCTGCCAGAGCGAGAAATTGAGTTTGATATTGACCTATTACAAATACTCGGCCAATATCTATACCTCCCTATAGAATGGCACCACCATAGTTGAGAGAGTTGAAGGAACAACTAAGGGACTTTCTTGAAAAAGGCTTTATCAGACCTAGTACATTACCATGGGGAGCACATGTGTTATTCGTGAGGAAGAAAGATGGTTCCTTGCGGATGTGTATTGATTATAGACAGTTGAATACGGTGACAATCAAGAATAAGTACCCACTCTCGAGGATTGATGATTTATTTGATTGTTTCAAGGTGCCAAGTGTTTCTCGAAAATAGGCTTGAGGTTCAGGTACCATCAGGTAAGGGTTAGGGAGAATGATATTCCGAAGACATCATTCAGGACCAGATACATGCACTATGAGTTTCGTGTTATGTCATTAGATTTGACTAATACCCCAACAGTATTCATGGACTTGATGAACCATTAATTCAGACCCTTGCTAGATCTATTCACGATTGTATTCACCGATGATATATTGATTTACTCCCGTTTAGAGGTTGAGCATGCATATCATTTGCGTACGGTGCTCCGAATTCTACAAAAAGAGAAGTTATACACCAAACTCACTATATGAATTCTGGTTGAATTTTGTAGCTTTCCTTGGGCATATTATGTCAGGTGAAGGTATGTAGGTTGATACACAAAAGATTGAGGCAGTAAAGACTTGGCCTAGACCCACGACACCAACGGAGGTTCGTATATTCCTCAGCTTGGCAGGTTATTATAGGAGATTCATAGTGGGATTTTCTTCCCTTTCAGCACCATTGAAAAATTCGACTCAGAAGGGAGCTAAGTTTCAATGGACTAATGCTTGTGAATAGAGTTTCCATGCATTAAAGGATAGATTAACTTCAGCACCGATTCTAATGCTCCTAGAGGGGACCGATGGTTATACTATCTGTTGTGATGCTTCAGGCATTGGACTGGATTGTGTACTGATGCAGCCTGGTAAGTTTGTAGCTTATGCTTCTAGACAACTAAGAAAGCACGAGAAGAATTACCCAACCCACGATTTAGAGTTAGTCGCGGTAATGCATGCACTAAAGATGTGGAGGCACTACGTCTATGGCTTTCATGTTGATATCTATACGGATCATTAGAGCCTTCAGTATATCTTCAAGCAAAAGGAATTGAATTTACTCCAAAGGCGATGGTAGGAGCTACTGAAAGACTATGACATTGATATTTTATACCATCTAGAGGAGGCGAATGTAGTAGCCGAATCCCTCAGCCGTAGATCTATGGGTAGCTTGTCATATTTAAACCCAGAGAAGAGTGGGATAGCCCATGACATTCATAAGCTAGCTAGTCTTGTAGTTCGATTACTGGACTCATGTGATACTGGAATTATTATTCAGGACACAACAACATCCTCTTTAGTAACTGAAGTGCGGAACGCAAGTACGAGGATCCTCTGTTAGCTCATTATAGGGATACGACGACTCAGAAGGAGAAGACACCGTTTGAGATTACAGAAGATGGGGTCCTCAGGTATCGAGGATGATTATGTGTGCCTAATGTTGCAGGGCTACGTCGGTAGGTTCTGGGAAAAAATCACTATTCTCGTTATTCTATCCATCCAGGATCAACAAAGATATATCGTGATATTAGGGAAATATATTAGTTAAACGGAATGAAAAAGGATATAGAGGAGTTTGTTTCTCAGTGCCCTAACTGTCAGCATGTTAAGATTGAGCATAAAAAACCCGATGGAATATTTCACACTATAGAGATTCTAACTTGGAAGTGGGAAGTAATTTATATGGATTTCATCGTAGTCTTATCTCGTACCCAGCGTAACTTTGATTCTATATGGGTGATTGTTGATAGACTTACAAAATCAGCTCATTCTCTGCCCCTTAGGACTACATATTTCGCAAAGGATTATGCAAGGCTTTACATTAAGGAGATAGTACGACTTCATGGTGTCCCTATATCTATTATCTCTGATAGAGGTGCTCAGTTTATAGCTAATTTCTAGGGGTCCTTCCAAAAAGGATTGGGGACTCAGGTAAGTCTTAGTATAGCGTGTCATCCACAGACAGACGGATAGGCTGAGCGTACTATTCAGACACTTGAGGATATGTTACAGAAATTTGTGATAGACTTCAAGGGTAGTTGGGATGATCATTTGCCGCTTATTGACGTCTCATATAATAATATCTATCATTCTAGTATTCAGATGGCTCCATACGAAGCTCTTTACAAACGGAAGTGTAGGTCGCCTATAGGATGGTTCGATGTTGGGGAAACTAAGTTAGTAGGACCAGAGTTGGTACAACAAGCAATCAAGAAGATTAAGCTTATATAGGAAAGGCTATTAGCAGCTCAAAGCCGTCAGAAGTCTTATGCGGATAATCGATGACTAGACTTGGAGTTTCAGGATGACGATTGGGTATTCCTAAAGGTATCACCAATGAAAGGCGTTATGAGGTTTGGTAAGAAAGGAAAACTTATCCCTCGGTACATTGGACCATATAAGATCATACGCAAGGTAGCCCAGGTAGCATATGAGTTAGACTTGCCTTCTGACTTGGAGTCTGTACATCCAGTCTTTCATGTGATTATGCTTCATAAATATATCAGAGATCCTTCAAGAGTTGTGTTAGTTGACGATGTTCAGGTCACAGAGCAGCTATCATATGAGGAAACTCCCATTACTATACTAGATAGACATGTCCATAGATAGCTTGCGTTTAAAGAAAGCTGAGATGGAACAAAAGGAATTATTCGATCAACGATCCAGAATTGGCTACGTTATAAAAACACTTAAGATTTCAGAGTACTATCCATGCAGCACATATGTTGAATATCATACAGCCTTAGAGGACTTCAATATAAGTTAAAAGAAAGAATTGAGCCTAGGGCAGAGACAAATGATTGAATTATTAGAAAATTGTATCATGGATATTCCATAGCGCCCATGAAAGGCTAAAGTAATAACTAATACCATGAGCCGCAGATCGGGAGATAGCTTATGCCGACATAAAGGTTGATCAGAAGGAAGAGGAAACTAAAGAGTTACATCAATGAAGTAAATCAGGAATCTGATTATTGGACCCAGGAAATTATAGACCTCGTGATTGAGAACATTATAGGATCACTCTTAAATAGCAGAGGTACAAGAGAGATAGTACAATAGCCATATTTTATAATGGCTCTATGATAAAGCCAACTGAAGAGTACCAGTCTCATAAGAAGTCAATATGAAGCTCCCACCAGATTGTGTATGCACCAAAGGTGCAAGTATTATAATAGAGCTTCAAGTTGTGGATGTAAATTATATCTATGTGGAAGGGAGGTTATGAAAAAATAGAAGAGTGTGAGGCAATATCTTAAGGTAAGTAAGGTAAAGGTGAACAATGTACGAGACACTCAAATGCAGAAGGTTGTGAATAGTCCATACTTCGGACAAAAGACTAGAAGCGCTGGGAAGTATCGATAGCAGCGTCGTACGTGGCATATCTTCCAGCCTATGGTTTCTAGGTACCAAGAGGTCTAGTTAAGAAAGTAAAGCAGTGTTAGAGACGATGTAATGCCTCGCTTGATATTCCAGAATAACATAAGGAAATATATGGTGCAAGCAAGTTGAAGGAATGTTGTGAATAATATAAATAGATATGAGTAGGTCGCAAGCTAAAGTATGGTAAAGCGACAAAGTTTTAGGAAGATAAGAGAAAGTGAGACAGGGCGAGTGAAGTTGTCAAGAATGGGTAAGTCCTCTGGATTAAGCCCATGAAAACAAGAATAGCTGATGGTATCTCTACGTTATAGAAAGTTCAGTATAGCCTAAATGAACTCAAAGGAGTTTGAGACTAATAACATTTAAAAGAGATGGAATCCATCCATGGTAGTAGAATAAGGGTGTAATTGTTATAGATAAAGGATGATGTTTGGGCCTTCGATTGAGTAATGATTTGAAGAAAAAAGGGGGATTTCATGAATTGTACAGGATTAAAATACTCACGTAAGGTAAATCACATTGAAATTCTATGAAATACGGTTATGGAAGTATAGTATCGCCCCCAGGTGGATCAAGAAAATCACTTTTAATGGTCCTCGATGCAACATGAGCCCTAGTGATTATGTAATAGGTTTCAAGCTATCAGTGGTAGGTTGTAGATCAATATTGAGGTGAATCAACAATGGATGGATAAAAGATACAAAGTATGAGGTGAGATTAGGCCATCACTCTTAAGATAAATAGTAATGAAGAAGCATTAAAGGACTTTGGTTTATACATATAGAATAAGCAACGAGAGTAACCTGGAGTTTGGTAGCAGACCTTAGTAATGATAAATCGAAGTAAGAGTTATGGTATAGTATAACTACCTAGGTGTAGTAAATTCGTACGAATGGATAACCGGGTCTATGAAGTAAGATATATCAATATTCGTATGTTCAACAAAGTACTGAGCGAAGAACTTCAATATACCTATAGATGCGCAGAAAAACATATTATCAAGTTCCGTATATGTTTACAAAGTAAGGACTAGAGATTGGCTAACAGCTGGAGGGAAGAGTCGCATAGGCACACATATAAGGAAAAAGTCGTACAAGCTGCATGACAGAAGGTATCAAGAATTATGAGATTGGAAGAATTCCGACCACGAGTCGTGGTGTGAGAAAGACGCCTAGGGGGGGGGGGGGGGGGGGAATGCCCTGGCCTTTGGAATTATTCACCGAACAGTTGCCTAGATGGCAAGGAGAGTACAAAAGTATTCGAAAGACATAACATAAGTTCTGAAAATGATAAGTGCATCAATCAACATTTGAGGACGAATATTCCAAAGGGGGGAATGATGTTACACCCCATATTTTCATACGTGGAAGTACGCCAAAAGTAAATTGATATAAGCTCGGAAATGAGATGTTACATTCCGCATTTTTGTACGTTAAAGTTTTGTCGTTAGCTAATCAACGTAAGTTCGGGAATGAGATTATTTTGAGAAGCATTATGTTATTTCAAACAAGTGATGAGTAAATTCGTGAAGGTGAGAGGGTAAGCAAATAGAAGAAAATGAATATCGTCGAAGTTTGACATTTTAAGATAAAATACGGTCCAAGCAGCAATACCCCGTATTTATGACTAGTGCCATATAAAGTACCACATTACCATGATAGTAAGGTGTATAAAGTGTGTTAAAAGTAAGTAGTATTTTAAGTAATTTGAGATAATTCTTGATTATGTGGGTAATTGGTTAATTATTGGGTAATGGGAGATTACCTAGTTAATTAAGGAACTGTGGGTGATTAGTTAAAGAATTT
This sequence comes from Nicotiana undulata, assembly GCA_005239495.1. Lineage (NCBI taxonomy): Eukaryota > Viridiplantae > Streptophyta > Magnoliopsida > Solanales > Solanaceae > Nicotiana > Nicotiana undulata. The sequence continues at coordinate 3,482 of ML274468.1, read as the reverse complement.
GGGTAAGATTCCCTTAACGTGGCAGCCATGAAATCCAACAATTTTGACTCATTAAATTCATATATAGGTGGCAAAATTTAGAGGATATGTGGCCTAGTCATCTAATGTGAGGAGCCCATACCCACCAAACTTTATAAACATCTCCAACGCACTTAAGAGATGTTGATAGCTCTATGATATGGGAGATGAAGGCTTCAGAAAAATTCAAACACAAGTTTGCATCTTAGTAACGTAATATTCTTGATACAAAATTCATAACAAGATCTCTTAGCAACGTGAGGTGTTACAATTTTAAGGGAGTACTGTGTAATATCTCTCAAGAATATCATACGGATTTCCTCCCTATTCTAATTTTGCCGTTACGTGTTGTCGCAATTGAGGTGTTAAAGGGATTATCAAAAGAATCGGCTCAGGTATGTTAAGGCTACCCCTTCTTTCTTTTGGCATGATCTATACGACACAAATGAAACAAGAAAATGCTCAATTTACATAAATGACTCTATTCATAGAAATACTAAAGATGCTTATGTTTTTGATTCCCCATGTGTCATATTATTCTATCATTTGTTCATGGGTCTAAAAAAATACGTAAGTTGATAAATTTTATTTCATGATATAAATCAAAGGCATAATGATATTATGACACTCCGAAAGATTTTATTGACGTACTTTTCATCCATTGCATTCATTTACATTGAACCATGACCAGATGACGTTATATATATATATATATATA
>ML274465.1:538-20824 GCA_005239495.1 Nicotiana undulata | reverse complement strand
TGTAGTGTCAAAATGGAAACTAGGAAGGTACTCTCTTGAAATCAAGCTCCAAAAGAAAGAAAAGAAAAATACAAAAGAAAAATACAAAAAAAAATAAAAAAAATAAAAAATAAAATACAAAAGAAAAAGCACAAAAAGAATATGGGAGCTTTGAAGAGAGGAATTGAGGTATGAAAATGGTTCTAAGTTAGTAACTAAGTGCAAATGAAGCTATGTGGTTTGAATTAGCACAAAGTGCAAAAAGGAAGAAAAATGTGAGTAGCNNGGTGATTTTACCACTCATTTTAGCCTTTTCTCATTAGATTTTGTATTGTTAAATGATAATTTGAGGTCGTTGTTAGTGTATAATTGCTCAATTTTCAGGGAAATGATGCTATGAAGGTTGGTGTTGATAATTTGAGGTCGTTGTTAGTGTATAATTGCTCCTCGCCCTACGGTGGTCATCTTGGTGGGGCGAGAACTGCTTCAAAGGTTCTCAATTGTGGATTTTACTGTCCCACCTTGTACAAAGATGCTAGTGAGATTGTTAATAGGTGTGATGAGTGCCAAAGAGCTGGTGGAATTTCCAAGAAGGATGAAATGCCTCTCACCACTATTCTTGAGATTGATATTTTTTACGTGTGGGGCATCGACTTCATGGGGCCATTTGAGGGTTCATGTGGTAACACTTGCATTCTGGTTGCTGTTGATTATGTTCCAAATGGGTTGAAGCTGTGGCTTTTCCAACCAACGAGGCACGGAGTGTGGTGGCTTTCTTAAAGAAACATATCTTCAAAAGGTTTGGCACCCCAACGGCGATCATCAGTGATGGGGGTTCTCATTTTTGCCACAAGGACTTCGATACTTTACTTTCTAAGTATGGTGTCAATCATAAGGTGTCAACCCCTTATCACCCCCAGGCTAGTAGACATGTTGAGGTCTCCAACAGGGAGATAAAGAGCATATTATCAAAAACTGTCAATGCAAACCGAACTGATTGGTCAAGGAAACTTGATGATGCTTTGTGGGCTTATAGAACTGCATACAAGACTCCAATTGGTATGTCTTTGTACCGGTTGGTATTTGGTAAAGCATTCAATATTCCGGTTGAACTAGAGCACAAGGCCATGTGGACGCTGAAGAAGATAAACCTTGAATGGGATGTAGCTACAAATCTCCGGGTAGAGCAACTAAATGAACTTGATGAGTTCCGGTTCCATGCCTATTCCAGCTCGTCCTTGTATAATAATAAGATGAATTACTTACATGAAAAATATGTCTTAAAAAAAATTCAAGGAGGGTGACTTGGTTCTTCTATTCAACTCTCGGTTACGACTATTTCTGCGACGTTAAATCAGGCACTTCTTGGGAGGCAACCCATGTGTTTTTTCTTGCTTTCTTTTGATTTTCTTCTTAGATTAGGCATTGTTGTGGACTAAATGGTTGTGAAGTTTGTGTAGGAATTGTTTTGTTCAGTGCAAGACTTTAGCAGGAAAACTTTGGCTAAGTGTGGGGAATTTCGCGGACCGCGCCCAAAATCTCGCAGTCCACGTTAGCAATACGCAATGGCACCTGTTGTTCGCGGACGTGTACATGAAGAGCTCAAAATATTAACTCTTTAAAGTTGAGTTCGCGTCCGCGTTCATAATTTGGCGGACCGCGGAGACGTTTGCGACTGCACCCATTTCTCTGCGTGTCGCGCCCAGGTTTTTGTAGCTGCCCTTCATAAAGGTAAAAAGTGCGCAACGTGGTAGAATTCCACAGACTGCGCTCAGGTAAAGGCGGTGGGTCCCCGTCTGTTTAGTATAAATAGAAGGTCCCTAAGATTCTTACACTTTTCGAACCTTGGAGTTTCTACTTACTAAAGCACTGTTCATCTTCATCTTCTCTGTCTCTAAACCTCATTTCATACTAATCAAGAGTCCATTTTCCACTAAAATTTCACAACTAGTATGCTCAAGTCCTTGCATTGATTTTATCTTTTTCTTTTCTTTTCTTTTCTTCTTATTTTAATTTGTCTTTTTAGTTAGGGTTAATTACTCGCCATAATCTCAAATTGATGCTTAAATTTAAGTGAATAATGCTTACATGCCTAATAAGGGATAAGGTTATTAACTATTCATGCTAATTGAACCAGTTATTAACACTTAGTGAAAACCCTCAGGTTTGAATGTTCGTTAGTGCCAGTTTTGTCTGAATTTCGCGGTCAGCGGTCACTTTTCCGCGGTTCGCGTAGCCTTTAAATAGCTAAGTATTGTTCATACGTTCGCCGACGCGGTGAATTTTCTGCGGTCCACGATTGATTCTTCACGGTCGCGTCAAAAATTTTGCGGTCCGTGTTTTTGAACATCAAAGGGTTTCACAAATTCTTCCGCGGGCGCGTTCACTTTTACGCGATCCGTGTTTGGTCTTTCGCATCCGCTTCCATTATTTTGCGGTCTGCGAAAGACCATGATCAGAGAGTTGGTATTCTGAATCCAACCTCTTCACGACCGCGTTCATTTTTACGCGGTCTGCGTTGGCCCTTCTACTGCTGCGTTTAGTTTTTAGAGGTCAGCGACGCCCTATTTTGAGAGGCACTGTGTTCATTTCATCTGCAATTCTTTAAGGAGTAATTGAACCCCAATTATAATTAACTTTCACTACCTGTGTGTTGTAGAGAATGGTGTGATCTCGAGGTGGTCCAGACAAATCAAAAGGGAGGGAAGAATCCTCCCGAGGCCGAGGCAAAGGGAAACAGATCGTACCCTTAGCAGCTCTGAAGACCGTACCTCACTAGACCTCTTGTTGACTCATCTGACAAAAGTGAACTTCTCTCATCCCGAGAGATTTCTGAGGGGGAATCTGCAAAACCTCAACAAGAGGCCCAATTGATGAGTGGTGATTTTACCACTCATTTTAACCTTTTCTCATTAGATTTTGTATTGTTAAATGATAATTTGAGGTCGTTGTTAGTGTATAATTGCTCAATTTTCAGGGAAATGATGCTATGAAGGTTGGTGTTGAATTGGACTGAAAGTTGGACAAAAAGCGGTGAAAATTTGCATAAAGGCTTCAGTGATTCCGCACCTGCGGATTTTTGGACGCAAGAGCGACCTCGCGCCTGCGAGGAATTGTCGCCCCTGCGAAGATGGCTCAGCCACACAAAACTCGCACCTGCGGTGTTTTTACGCACCTGCGGAACCGCAGGTGCGACCAAATGTCCGCAATTGCGATGGAACTCAAACCAGCTTAATTTCGCACCTGCGATGGAATTCACGCACCTGCGGAACCGCAGGTGCGACCAAACATCCGCCCCTGCGGAAAAGTGACACAACTCAGATCCCGCACCTGCGAGAAATATTCCGCCCCTGCGGAACCGCACCTGCGATGAATCTTCCGCAGGTGCGGTAGTCGGGCATCAGATGGGGACAAAGGTGTAAAATCACATTTTCCAACTTCAACTTTTATATACTCAACCTAGCAGCCATTTTTGAGGGAGATCTTGAACTCTAGGGCTTTTTGGCAAGAACATAATATTAGGGATATATTTTGAGCTTTGTAAATATATTTTGAGTAGAGGATAACAAGTATTGATTTGTGGGTTTGCACACACACTTGGGATTTGTGGATTTCGACATTGTGGTGAAGTTTTCTTTACCCATTTGTGTTTATTTCTTCATTTCCTTGCTTTGTATTGTATATCTAAGTGTGTAGTATTTTTCCAACACTTGAATATGGTTTATGGAAATATTCATGTTTAAAGTGTGGATTAAATACCTTGTTGTGCTTATGTATTGAATGATTTTATTATATTTATGAAGTGGTGTTTGTTATTTTAATTATTCTTGTTCTTTAATGTTTCCAAAGGGATTAGCTAACCCTAGGACTCGCCCATTAACTCCGAATTAGTTTTGGAAAAGATTATTTGGGGTTGGGAAAGATTAATTAACAAGAACTTGAGGATTTAACCCTCATTTTATAGATTCTACCTAGGGATAGGATTGAACTACTTGTAGCCAAACTCGGAAGTGCTTAATCTCCTAATTGGGTTAGGGATAATTCAATTAGGAAGTCTTGTTAGTCTTTGGGAAAAGCTAATTAAGAAATGTTATCCATGGCTAATTAACATTACCCACTCATATTTGTAAAATCGTGAAATACATTGGATCGTTACTCGAGTGTAATACCCGAAGCATCGATACTTGTTGCCCTTGATCATTTTAAGTGCTTTCTAGGATAGTTTATAGTTCGCATTTAGTTATAAACAACCATCAAAAACCCAAAATCATATTTGTTTGGCACTGCACAATAGGTGATAATTCTCTAGCATTCCTAACGCCCTCATATTGTTCTCTGTGGGATTCGACCCCAACCTTGTTGGGTTACTATATTTCACAACGATCGCTTACATTCTTTTAAGGTGTAATTTGAGCGTATCACCAATAACAACCCTATCGCCTAATCAATGAACCTACCTCCTCGTCTGAGTCGTCTTATGGCTCAAAAAGAGATAGTATGACTTCAGCACCATCCTCACCACCAGTTGCAACTCCGTCCTCAACAACTGCTCCTATCAATGTAGATGAAGAAGAGGTCCCTGATGACGGGAGATGAGGTGATACATATGCGGGGGGATAGGGGGTTGACCAGGTCAAGGAAGTCCGTGGTATGGGAAGATAGGTTCGTGAGTGAGAAAACAAAACCACAAATTTCGGTAATGGTGGACACAAAGATCACTCACCATTGAGCGACAAAAGAGACCTTTTCCCTCACAAACCGAATATGAAGAGACAATTTGATGAAAGAAAGGTATGGAAATACTTCACTAGCAAGTTGCCGGACACAAATGAGTACCTAGTCAAGGAATTCTACGCCAATGTTGCCCACATCAAAAAGGGCACCAATGTGACTAAGGTACGAAACTGAAAGATTCGGTTTGATGGAATCACATTGAACATATGCCGACTTTGAAGATTAGGACGCATCTCAATACTTAGAGAAGGTGGCATTAGATGAAGCATCCCGTCCATGGCTAGCAGAGGTGATAGCCATCCCAGGGACAACACTGGTCGGGCTTACACCTGGATTCCCAATTGCTAGAAATACCCTTAGCTTTGAAGCCAAGAGGTGGTGTAGCTTTGTATGCAGCTGGCTCGATCCATCCCAGCATGACAGTGACATCCCACTCTCCAGGGCGATCCTCATAGCGTCCATCATGGCGGGGTACCCGATAAATGTGGGGAACCTCATGGCCCAAAACATATCCAAGGCAACCGGGAAGGAAGAAAGTCTACCCTTACCCCAATTTCATCACTATGTACCTAGAGGTCCAGGGGGTAGAGGGGAGGCATTATGACACAAAGATAAAGCCAAAGGTTTCTTCTCTTGGTACAACCTTCAGGGAGCAGACAACCCGAAATCCAAAGGCAAAGCCGCTACCTCCACCGGCCAGTCTGAAGAGCCAAGGGTAGTTGTCACTGGGTCAGAGCCTTCCACAGTAGAGGGTTCTTCGGCTGCTATACCACCTCCTTCGTCAAGGCCATCTATCACCGCCCCATTATATGTGCCCTCATCTTCCATATACCCTCAAACTGCACTGCAGATATCTCAGACACTATCCAGCATCAACAACTGGATGCAGGCAGCTCAATCAAAGTTGTCTGCCATATCCAGTGCAGTCGCATGACAAGAAACCCCGACACATCTTCAAGTACCTCCATTAGTGGAGGATTCACTAAAGGAGCTTCTGGACAACCAAAAGAAGCTCCTAGATAATCAAAAGAAGTTCCTTGATATTTTAGAGGCTCATGGGAAGGTGATAAAGGATCTGGGCAAACAAGTCAAGAAGATGAGGAAGACACAAGCCTCCAAGGAATTAGTGGAGCAACTGAAGAAAGAGGTAGAGAAGTTCACTTCTATCGAAGACATCCCACTTGACTTACTTATGGAGGAGACTGCTCCAGCAACACAGGCAGCACAAACATCAGAGTAGGAGGCAGATAGAGAGCCAGTGAGAGGATTTGTGGTGCCCCAGTCAGAGGACTTGGAGATACAGTTGGAGGACCCGGAGGGAGAGGATGATCCCATGCAGTCTGAGGTCCCCATTAGTGTGTCTGACCCCATGCAGACAGAGACTACATAGGGAGTTTTCGTTACTCTCTAACCATTCCTATTTTTATTTAGATATTAGCATTGAGGACAACGCTATCTCTTATTTGGGGGGGGGGGGGGGGGGGGGGGGGGGGGGGGGTCTTATTTTTATTTGATGATATTGTCATGTAATAACTATGATACTATTTTTATTTATTTTTCACTTTAGTTATTTTTCACTTTTGGTATGTATATAACTTTACCATTCCATGTATATATTCATTTCCATTTTGTATGTATTCGTTTCACTCCATTATTGTACATATTTATTTTACTTTCCGTAGTACTTTATAACTTCTTTTATATTTTTCCTTAATAGGTTAGCTTCTTATTCCTTTAGTAGCTTCTTTTTGAGTTTTTAGCTTCTTTTTACAGTTTTGTGTGATCAATAAGTCTTTTGTTTTCTTAATGCCGCGGTTCTTTCCAAAGGTGGATACTCTATGAACCGGGTGGCTCTTCCCAATGATGGATGGCGTGACAACCTTCTTAAGGGACTCAGTCTGTTTTCTTTTTTCTTTGATATCTAGTAGTAACGAATAAAAGTGTCTCAAGCAGGCTGCAATTGGTACTAACACATTTACCTTCGACCTCATGGTTAGAGACAAGTTGGTTGACGAGAATAGATCTAGTTGTGACCTTTAGACTCTTAAGTTGACTAAAACTATCAACAAGTGGTCTCTTTGAGCCATCTGTGATCTTCAATATTAGCTAGGGTTGTTGTAGGCCATCGACTCTATTCTCTTTAACAATACGGTAGCTTGAGAGGCGAGGTCTTGAATTGCAAGTCCAAGTCTCGTGCCAATAAGTCTAGAACTTGCCCTGAATGTTTGTCTAGGCGAAAATCTAAGTGTAGCTCAACTTGAGAAGTGATTATAGGCTCTCCTTTGTCCCATTTGAACTTTGGAAGCTTCCGTAGACTACCAATATGATATCCTTAGTCAACCCCTTTGAGCCTAAGCCTTTTTCATTCAATAACCACATTACAAACCTTCATACCGTTTTATAATAACCCTTTCTTGGCACCCAATCTTTCCTTAGAATTCATGATGAACAATAGGCAAAAACATAAGTTTGGGGGAGAGATGAGGAATTTCAAAGTTATGAAAGGTTCAAAGAACAAAAAGAATTGATGAAAAGGAAAGGCAAAGAAAAGAGTGGAAAGCCAAAAAGAAACATGTCAAAAAGAAAGTAAAGGTTGAAAGGATTCAAGAAAACAATATTGAAAGGCATGGAATGATGAGAAGAGGAGAAAAATGATTGTCATGAACAGGAAAGAGTGACAATGTGTCTCTCTAGTTCCCCTAAGGAAGAAGAAAATGACTCTAAAAGTCAGAAAGTATGAGCCAAAATAAGAAAATGGAGTGCTTACAAAAAGATGAAACCAAAATAGTTTATTATGTCCTACCTTGATCCAAAAAGCCTTCATTACATCCCGCTATATGATTTTAGGTTGAGTGAGCTTACATTAGTGGTGATTTACATAAGGAGCAAGCTTATGATACTTAGAGCTGAACTAGTGGCATTCTTTTGAGAGTGATGAGCGCACTTCTTTAGAATCCTTGTTCTAAGTGTCACATTCTATAAAGTGAGATTTGCTCAAGGAGAGTAGAGGAGGAGGAGTTTGGGATCCACAATGACCTATGCGAGAGAGCGAGCTTCCTTGATAAATCTAGTCAACTCTTGATGCTCCTGTGTCACATTAGAACTATGGAACTCAAAAGGTCATGCCATGATGTTGTTGATAATAAATTTGGTAATTGTTAGTCCTAATTGATGCTTGATGAAGTCACCTTAGGAAAGTTGAAATGTCCTTTTCTTTTTCTTGTGGAGGTGGGGATTACCTTATTTTCTTGAGGACAAGCAAAAGCTTAAGTTTGGGGAAGTTGATAAGTAGGGATTTTGGCCTATTATTTGCTCTCTTTTACTTAGGTTTTGGGTCAAAATGCGTGAAGGTATTCCCGAAAACTAACTTAATGTGCTTGTTTGCAGGGTTTGTTCAAAATGAGCCAAAGGAGCCATAATCAACTCACAAAGGAGTCAAACTTGAACAAATCCAAGACTTGGATAAGAGCACGGGCCGCGACATAAAAAAGTGCGGCCGTGTAAGGATCAATGTTGAGGAGGCCATAATTCGCGGACCGTGAAGTAGAGAATTAGAGAGGTGGTTCTGAGCATAAGTGTCAATGCGGACAGCGTAACAAAGAGGCGGGCGCAAAATTATAAGCGCGAACGTGTGCTAAGGATCAGAGAATTTTCAAGTTATGCAAAAACGAAGAAAGCAGTCCACGTAAAAAATACGAGGCCGCAAAAATTTCCCACGTGTACGCGGTGGAAAACATGGCCTGCGAAAAAAAGCTTAGCCCACTATTACGCGACCGCGGAAGCAAGAGTGCGACCGCGGTAATAATTACGCGACTGCGAAACCTCCGCAAGGGTATTTTTGTCCGAAAATTTCAGCTTATTATAAATTGACCCTTTTGTCAATTCTAGTTTAAGTTTAGTTTGGCAGAGCACGTGAACGACTGGTTTTTCCCTTTTTGGGAAATTTTGTAGTAGATTTACCTTCAAACTTTTGATTTTAATCTTTTTCTTTAATATTATGGCTTATATTTCCTCTTTATCTTTGATTTCTGTTGTTATTATGAGTAGCTAGAACCCATAGCTACGGTTGTGACCCAATCGTAGTGTGGGTATTTAATGGGTCTTGAATTTTAGGGCTTAATTGTTTATGGGTTAGTGATGTTTAGCCTAATTCATGCTAGAATTGTTGAATTAGTGGTTGCAAACACTGATTCATGCCTTTATGACTTAGGCTCTTCTTGAGAAAGATGGACTAAGTCTAGGAAAATTAGGCTAACAAGGAATTAGGATGAACTCAAGAGATTGATAGCCCCAATTAAAAGGTCAAACCTAGAGATAGTAATACCCGACTTGAGCCAATTTCACTTGTATTGCATGAACACCCATTTGGATTTGAGAAAGCCAAATCGGGCAAAGTCACTCAAACTACCAAGAGGTATAGAGTTAGCACTTGTTTCTGATGGTTATATCACGACCCCAATCAAAACAAGCTTGCCCTAGATTCTCGATACCCATGAGATATTCAAATAGGCGGAAGTCACTTTCCTAGTGCCTTTTAACACTTGAAAACTTTCACAAAAAATATTGTACTTAGCTTACTCTTAGCATACAATAGTATAAAATTATAGAATCAATCACAACTATGTTTTGAAGTGCAATTAGGAACAACACACGCATTTAGATTTAGTTAGATACTTAACTCCAAATAAAGTAACTCCCTGTGGAAATCGATCCTGACCTTGTTGGGTAAAACTGCATCGATCATCCTCGCTACTCTATAGTGGTGTAGGGTTGGCCTCGATCAAAAGGCAAGAGAGGTACATGACTACGTGAGGCCGAGGTCCGCTTGTGAGGTATTGTACTATAGCATATGAGTTGTCCGTGCAGATCCAGATTGATACCATAGCACGTGAGTTGTCTCTGCGGATCCAGATATGATATTATAGTACGTGAGTTGTCCGTGAAACACGTGAGGGATCCATGCAGATTAGCGTTTGGGCTGTAGGAGCCCCTCCGGATATGAACACCCGCAGTGAGCGCAGGTACCTATTGAATGTGTGCATTGAGGGCTGAAGATTGAGTGAAATTGCCTGTGAGGTTTCATCTATTTTTTTGTTGTTGCATTTATCTGCTATTTTCCTTGTTGTAGTAGGTAATTTATGAAACTGATCTTTTTACTCGTGCTTATCCTTAACTGTGAAAATTATCAATTGAATTGTTCTGCGTATCTCTTCACTACTACTACTCACTTCCTTTATTTATTGTTGTTACTTGTTGAGTCGGTTGTACTCATTCTACACCCTTCACTTCACGCGCAGATCTAGGTGTGTCTGAACACGACGATCATTGAGTCCAGGCCGGTTGAGTTTTGGAGACAACAAGGTTAGCTGCTAGCGTCCGCAGGACCTTGTTACTCCTTCCACTAATCTTTCTGTTTGTATTTACATTTAGATAGTTGTTGTAATAGTGTTAAATACTTAGACGCTCATGACTTGGTGACACCCTGATGTTTGGGGCTCGTTTCTTGCACTTTGCTTCAAAAAAATTGAATTTTACTTTGATTTTATGGGAATTTCAATTATTGAAAAGCTTTACTTAACTCTTACATTTAAATGGGTAGTAATTTTGGGAAGGTAGGCTTGCCTAGTTTCACGATAGGCGCCATCACGACAGGATTTAGAGTTGGGTCGTGAAAAGTTGGTATCAGAGCCTAGGTTACATAGATCACACGAGTCATGATCGGGTTAGAAGAGTCTTGCATATCACTATGGAGACGTCTTTACTTATCTTCAAAAGGCTGTAGAACCCTTAGGAAAATTTCACATTCGTGGATTCTTGTCGTGTGATCTGTTTATTATGGTAACTAAACATCTATTATTTCATTCTATCACAGATGGTGAGGACTCGTGCTACCGGTCAGGAGGACCAACCACCAGTACCACCAGTCAGGGACGCGAGAGGCCAAGGCCACGGTAGAGGCTGTGGTAGGGGTAGAGGCACCGCCCTCGCATCAATTGGGAAAGCACCTGCAAATCCCCCACTTGTTCCAGATTAGGACCAGGTCCCCGTGGTAGATTTTTCGACGGGACCAGTTCAAGCACGTCTGTGCCTATTGTGATTCATGGCCTTTAGGAGGCCCTAGCCCAGATTTTATCGGTATTTATTGGCCTTGCTTAGGCGGTCTCAGATACTACGACCGCATCCACTTCTCATGTCGTGGGAGGCACCCAAACTCCCGCCGCCCGCACACCAGAGCAGGTTATTCAGGGACTCCAGACACCGGGGTACCACCACCCCAACCAGTTGCAGCGGCTCACGAGCATGTAGTTCCTGCTATGCTGGAGGATGATCAATGTAGGTTGGAGAGGTCTAGGAGACTCCAGCCTCCACCTTTCAGTGTCACAGAGAGAGAGGATTCCCATGATTTATTGGACAGGTGTCAGAGGATACTCTGCATGGCTAGTATTCTGGAAACTTGTGGGGTATCATTCACTACATTTCAGTTTTCTGGGGCTGCACCCCTCACTTGGTAGCAGTTCTCCATGGTATACTTGGAGAAGTTTGTGCCCCAGTCCATAGAGAGGAGCTGCGCAGACAGTTTGAGCAGCTTCTCTAGGGTGATACGTGTGTGATGCAGTATGAGATTCGATTTCAGAGTTGGCTTGTCATGCTCTATGGTTGGTCCCCATGGACAGGGAAAGGATCATGAGGTTTATAGATGGTCTCACTTTTCAGCTAGGGTTTCTTATAACCCGAGCGAGGGTGTGTGGTGCTACCTTTGATGAGGTTGTCGACATTGCTCGATAGATTGAAATGGTCCACGATCAGGAAAGAGTTGAGAGGGAGGGCAAAAGGCCTCGTGGGCCAGGTGGATTCAGTGGTGCTCCTTATGGGGGTCAGTTCTAGCACGATAGAGCTCGTCCATTTAGGCATACTCCGTCAGCTCGCCAGGTGCATCATCTGGCCATAGTTCTCACAATCATCAGCAGGGACAATCATCATTCAATGAACTGCCAACGAAGAGTTCTCATCATGCCCCGTCCGCTCAGGTATCCCTGTGTAGTTATTTTAGGCATCAAAAGCAGCAGTTTTGTAGAAGGAGGGGTTGTTTCGAGTGCATCGATTTTTGTCACATTACGAGAGATTGCCCTAGGCTATTGGGTGGGACTTCACAGCAGAGTACTCGGCTAATAACACCAGCACCAGTTCCTCCACCACCTCCCAGCCAGCTAGGGGTGGACCTCAGACAGCGAGGGGTGGAGCCCAGTCAGCTAATGGTCACCCGATAGAGGGAGGCAGATCAAGGGTGGCCAGGCCTATTTCTATTCCCTCCTAGCCAGACCAGATGTTGTTGCTTCAGATGCTGTGATTACAAGTATTGTCTCAGTCTGTCGCAAAGATGCCTCTGTATTATATAACCCTGGTTATACATATTCATAGGTTGCCTTGTATTTTGCTCATTTTCTAGATTGCCCCGTGAGTCTTTAGTTTCATATGTTCATGTATCTACTCCGGTGGGCGATACTATTATTGTGGACCGCATATATCGGTCATGTGTGGTGTCTTCTATTGGGGGTCTAGATACCCGAATGGACCTTTTGTTGCTCAGTATGGTTGATTTCAATATTATATTGGGTGTGGATTGATTATCTCCATGTCATGTTGTTCTATATTGTCACGCTAAGACCGTGACGTTAGTGATGCCGAAATTTCTGAGGGTAGAGTGGAGTGGCTCTATAGACTATGTACCGAGTAGGGTAAATTCATATTTGAAGGCTCAGCGTATGGTTGAGAAGGGTTGTCTCTCTTACTTGGCTTTTGTGAGAGATATTAGTGCAGAGACTCCTGCCATTGATTTTGTTCTGGTGGTATGTGATTTTCTGGATGTGTTTCCTGCAGACCTGCCGGGCATGCCGCTTGACATGGATATTGACTTTGGTGTTGATTTGGTGTTGGGCACTCAGCCCATTTCTTTTCCCCCGTATCGTATGGCACTGACGGAGTTGAAGGAATTGAAAGAACAGCTTCAGAGATCCTGTATAAGGGGTTTATTCAGTCTAGTGTGTCACCTTGAGGTGCACCGGTTCTATTTGTGAAAAAAAAGGATGGTTCCATGAGAATGTGTATTGATTATAGGCAGTTGAACAAGGTCACAGTCAAGAAAAAGTATCATTTTCCTCGTATTGATGATTTATTTGACCAGCTTCAGGGAGCGAGGGTGTTCTCCAAGATTGATTTGAGGTCCGACTATCATCAACTGAAGAATTGGGATTTGGATATTCTTAAGAAAGCTTTTAGGACCCATTATGCCCATTATGAGTTCTTGTGATGTCTTTTAGGTTGACCAATGCCCCAGCAACGTTCATGCATTTGATGAACAATGTATTCCAGTCCTATTTGGATTCTTTAGTTATTGTATTCATTGATGACATCCTGGTGTACTCTCGTAGCCAGGAGGAGAATGCTCAGCATTTGACGATTGTATAACAGAAGTTGAGGGAGGAGAAGCTTTATGCAAAGTTCTCCAAGTGTGAGTTTTGGCTCAATTCAGTGGCATTCTTGGGGCACGTGGTGTCCAGTGAGGGTATTCAGGTGGATACGAAGAAGATAGAGGCGGTTCAGAGTTGGACTAGACCGTCCTCAACCACGGAGATTAGGAGCTTTTTTGGTTTGGCATGTTACTACTGTCACTTCGTTGAGAGATTTTCATCTATTACATCACCCTTGACCAAATTTACCCAAAAGGGTGCTCCATTCAGGTGGTCAGATGAGTGTGAGAAGAGCTTTCTAAAGCTCAAGACTCCCTTGATCACAACTCTAGTGTTAGTTCTGCCATCAACTTTAGATTTTTATACCGTGTAATTGTGATGCCTCGAGGATAGGCATTGGAAGTGTTTTGATGCAGGAGGGTAGGGTGATTTCCTATGCCTCGCGCCAGTTGAAGACCCATGAGAAGAACTATCATGTCCAAGATCTTGAGTTAGCAACCATTGTTCACGCTTTGAAGATTTGGCGTCATTATTTGTATGGGGTTCATTGTGAGATCTATACTAATCATCGGACTCTGCAGCATCTATTTAAGCAGAAAGACATTAATTTGCGTCGACGAAGATGGTTGGAGCTTCTTAAGGACTATTATATCACTATTTTATATGATCCGGGGAAGGCCAGTGTGGTGGCCGATGCTTTGAGTCGTCGGGCGGAGAGTTTTGGGAGTTTAGCATATCTTCTTGCAGCATAGAGACCTTTAGCATTGGATGTTCAGGCCTTAGCAGACCAGTTTGTGAGATTGGATATTTCAGAGCCTAGTCGGGTGTTGGCTTGCATGATCTCCAGGTCTTCCCTTTATGACCATATTAGGGAGCGTCAGTATGATGACCCCCACCTGCTCGGTCTTTAGGATATGGTCCGGCGAGGTAATACTAGGGATGTCACTATTGGTGATGACGGCGTGTTGAGGTTGCGAGGCTAGATATGTGTCTCTAATGTAGATGGGCTTCGGGAGTCGATTCTTGAGGAGGCCCACAACTCGCGGTATTCCATCCATCCGGGTGCTGCAAAGATGTACTAGGATTTGAGACAGCACTATTGGTGGAGGGGGATGAAGAAGGATATAATTGGGTTTATAGCTCGGTGTCTCAACTGTCAGCAGGTTAAGTATGAGCATCAGAGGCCAGGTGGCTTGCTTCAGAGGTTAGATATTCCGTAGTGGAAGTGGGAGCGGATCACCATGGACTTTATAGTTGGGCTCCCACAGACTTCGAGGAAGTTCGATGCTATTTGGGTTATTGTGGATCGGCTAAGCAAGTTTGCGCACTTCATTCCTGTTGGTACTACCTACACTTCATAGCGGTTGGCTGAGATTTATATCCATGAGGTTGTTCGCTTGCATGGTGTCCTAATTTCCGTCATTTCATATAGAGGTGCTCAGTTTATATCGTCGTTTTGGAAGGTCGTGCAGCGAGGGTTGGGTACTCAGGTTGAGTTGAGCATAGCTTTTCACCCTCAGACGAACGGACAATCCAAGCGCACTATTCAGATATTGGAGGACATGTCGCGCGCTTGTGTCATTGACTTTGGGGGTTCTTGGGACCAATTTATGCTACTCGCAGAGTTTGCATATAACAACAGTTATCAGTCGAGTATTCAGATGGCCTCGAACGAGGCTTTATATGGGAGGATGTGTAGATCTTTGGATAGATGGTTCGAGTCGGGTGAGTCTAGGCTCTTGGGTAAAGACTTAGTCCAGGATGCATTAGATAAGGTGAAGTTGATTCAGGAGCGTCTTCGCACGGCGCAGTCTAGGCAGAAGAGCTACGCGTACAGGAAGGCCTATGATGTGTCATTTATGGTTGAGGAGAAGGTATTGTTGAAGGTATCACCCATGAAGGGTGTTATGAGGTTTGTGAAGAGGGGAAGGTTGAGGCCCCAGTTCATTGGGCCTTTTGAGGTGCTTCAGAGGATAAGGGAGGTGACTTATAAGCTCGCCTTTCCACCCAGTTTGTCGAGTGTGCACCCAGTATTTCATGTTTCCATGCTCCGGAAGTATGTTGGCGAGCCGTGACATGTCTTGGACTTCAACATGCTTTAGTTGGAGGGTGATATGACTTATGATGTGGAGTCAGTGGCTATTTTGGAATGATAAGTCTGAAAGTTGAGGTAAAAGGACATAACTTCAGTGAAGGTGCAGTAAAGAGGTCATCCTTTGGAGGAGGCCACCTAGGAGACCGAGCAGGAGATGCGAAGATGATATCCACACCTATTTGAGACTCCAAGTATGTTTCTAGATTCATTCGAGGACGAACGTTTGTTTAAGAGGGGGAGGATGTAACGACCCGGCCGGTCGTTCCGAGAGTTATAGCCCTGCTTCCCCCTTTTCTACTTCTTTATGTGTTATTCAGCTATATTGTATAGTATCTGATTGGCTGGTTCGGATCTAGAGTGGTTTCAGAGTGGAATAAGACACTTAGTCTGCTATTTAGAAGCTTAAGTTTGTAAAGTTAATCGGATGTTGACTTATGTGTAAACGATCTCGAATGTGGATTTTTATGACTCGAATAGTTCCGTTAGGGAATTTTAGACTTAGGAGTGTGTCTGGAATGTAATTTGAATGTCCGTGGTAGAATTATGCTTGAATTGGTGAAGTTGGAAATTTGGCGATTTTGGTCGGCAGTGGAAAATTAGATATCGAGGTCAGAATGGAATTCCAGAAGTTGGGGTAAGTTCATAGTGTCATTTGTGACATGTGTGCAAAATTAGAGGTCATTCGGACGAGGTTTGGTAGGTTTCGACGTCATTTGCGGAATTCGGAAGTTTAGAAGTTCTTAGGCTTGAATCTGAGGGTAATTTTGGGTTTTGATGTTGGTTTGAGAGCTCCAAAGGTTCGACTAAGTTCGTATGTTGATATGTAACTTCCTGATATTATTAGTTGAAGTCCCGAGGGCCTCGGGTGTGTTTCGGGTGGTTAACAAATTTGGTTTTTGGAGTTGAGAGTTGTTGTTTTGCTGGTTTCTGAACTTCTGGTGTTTTTGCGCACCAGCGGATGGAGAGACGCAAGTGCGAGGCTGCAGGAGCGGAGGGGTGGATCATAGAAGCGAAAAACGGGAGGCTGGAACTGGAGCGCAGGTGCGAAGGACTGGGCCGCATCTGTGATCCCGAAGGTGCGAGACCTGGGCGCAGGTGCGGAAGCTGAGGGGTTTAGTGAATTTCACAGGTGCAATTGTTTGGACCGCAGGTGTGGTACCGCAGGTGCGACAAAAAGGATGCAGGTGCGAGAAGCCTTGGTAGAAAGTATAAATAGCACGCTTCACGAATTTTGGTCCATTCTTCACCATTTTTAGTCGGTTTTGAAGCTTTTGGGAGTCATTTTTAAGATGGATTCAAGATATATCAGTGAGGTAAGTTTCTTGAGCCCTAATACTCATGTTTATGGTGATTTCCCGTCGTTTAATCAGGTAATTAATGGAAATTAAGGGTGAAATGAGGGGTTAGGGCTTGGGATTTTGGAGAGTTTGATGTGAGGATTTGAGGGACCAAACGGTGTTGGATTTTGATAAATTTGGTATGGTTAGACTAGTGAGTGAACGAGCTTTCTAGTTTTGTGATTTTTGTCGGGTTTGGAGACGTGGGCCCGGGGACCTGGTTTAATCCAATTTCGGGTTTTTGGCCTAATTTTGTAGTTTTTCTTGTGGAATTCGTTTCCTTAGCATATGTCAATGGTATTGTACTGGTTGTGAACAGATTCAGAGCTTTTGGAAGCCGAGTCGAGGGGCAAGAGCATCCCGGTGTAGGATTTCTGCAATGTTAAGGTACATAACAGTTTTAAATATGGTTTTGAGGGTATGAAACCCTGAGATATGGTATCATGTGACAGTTTGGAGGTGGTACCCATTCTAGGTGATGGGCATGTGAGTGTACTCCGTGAAGGGATTGAGACTCGGTCCGTCCCGTGAGGCTGGGAAGTCTAATAGCCTTTATTTGTGTTTATGTGCTTTCCTGTCTATTAGAACATGACTACCTTCATGTTAGAGATCATGCTTAGGCTTTATCCCTGCTCACAGTAGTTATACTCAGTCATCGTGATTCTTGTACATGTTTACCTTAGTCTCTATTATCTTCTTGTTGATACACTGTAACACTTTGATTTGGCATGCTTTCCTTTCTTTATTGAGGGTTGTGCGGCTAGAGAGGTACATGACTGAGTGAGGTCGTGGGCCGCTTGTGAGGTATTGTACTATAGCACGTGAGTTATCCCTGCAGATCCAGATTGATACCATAGCACGTGAGTTTTTCATGCGGACCCAGATATGATATTATAACACGTGAGTTATCCGTGCAGCACGTGAGTGGTCCATGCAGATTAGCACTTGGGCTGTAGGAGCCCCTCCAGAGTCACCCTTACTGAGCGCAGGTACCTACTGAGCGTGTGAATTGAGGGCTGAGGGATTGAGTGATAGTGCCGGTGAGGTTTCATCTATTTCATTGTTGTTGTATTTATCTGCTATTTGTCTTATTGTAGTTGGTAATTTATGAAGCTGATCTTTTTACTCGTGTTTATCCTTAACTATGAAAATTATAAATTGAATTGTTCTGCGTAGCTCGTCACTACTACTCACTCCCTTATTTATTATTGTTACTTGCTGAGTCGGTTGTACTCATTCGATGCCATGCACTTCATGTGCAGATCGAGGTGTGTCTGAGCACGGCGATCGTTGAGTCCAGGCCGGTTGAGTTTTGGAGACTACAAGGTAGCTGCCAGCGTCGGTAGGACCTTGTTACTCCTTCTACTTTTCTTTCTATTTTTATTGTCATTTAGACAGTTGTTGTAATAGTGTTAAATGCTTAGATGCTCATGACTTGGTGACACCCCGATGTTTGGGGCTCGTTTCTTGCACTTTGCTTCAAAAAAGTTGAATTTTACTTTGATTTTATGGGAATTTCAATTATTGAAAAGCTTTACTTAACTCTTATATTTAAATTGGTAGTAATTTTCGGGAAGGTAAGCTTGCCTGGAATCACGATAGGCGCCATCACGACAGGATTTAGAGTTGGCTCGTGACAAATAAGATAATGTAGCTCTGCAAAATCGTCTCAAGAGTTCAATGGATCCAATAGGGGGATGCTAACACAAAAATATTTTGCCTCACTACCATGCAAAAAAGGAGGAAGAATAGGATTTTTAGCCTTAAGGATGATGTAGGGAATTGGTAACACAACCACAAAAGATTAATATCCATCGTCATTGAGTTTTACAAAAAATTATTTACATCACGGAGCACACTTCATCTTATAAAAAAATCTATACATGCCCTCGTATGCTACCCTAAACCTGCATGATCATGAGCTTCTTATTATAGAACCTTAGGAATTAAAATTAAGGAAACTTTATTCTCCTTTAAACCTCTAAAACCTTCGAGCCCAAACAGCTTCATCCCTTCTTCTACCAAATATTCTGGGAAGAAACTAACAACCTCCTAATTAGTTTCTGCCAAGATACCTTTAAGAACAAAAACAATTATTGAAAATATGAACAATACCTTTATATGCTTAATTCCAAAAAAAAATGAATACGGTCAAAACCGGGAATGGCCGATTTTGAGGCATCTACGGCATTCCAAGCCCGCTCACGATTGTATCGTAGCAGAATCCAAAGATCAACCCCGAGGTGAATTCCTCGAGGAAGTATATCGAGGGATCGATATACCTCGATATAGAATAAAGATCAAAGACCGTCATGAAATGGCAGGAAACTCCCAAGAGCACGTGGTTAAAGCTGACAACGCCTGCAAGAATAGTACAAGTCCGTACCGGACCATTATACAGCTATAACATCAGTATTTCTTTGTAATATTTATGCATGTACTATTTTGGGATTCCCCCTCTTATACAAAGGGGAGCCTTGTCATTTTTGGGACACATGAATATTCATTACAACACGAACATTCTCTGTTTTTTTATCTAAACGTGCTCAAACAACTGTTCCTCAGATTTATTGCCTTCAATTTATTGTGTTCATTAATTATTCTTCATTTATTTCTCATTAATTACGATTAAAGGCTATCTCGAGGCCCCCGATAATGTTACCTCCTTCATCGATCGTTCACCATTAAGCTCTATTATTCGACCTCGAGGCTCAGTTTCAGTGAGCTCGAGACCTGGCCTAACAACACCTTGGTTTGCATATTACTACTTTCTTTTGTTATTATCCTACTTTCCTTGCTCACATTCAGCATCTATTGCCTAAACAACTAGTACTAAAATAAATCCCATATTTTTAGAACCACAAAATAAAATATAATTGTCATTACCGTTTTCAAGGTAAACAGTTTGGCGTCGAGAAAACCAAAATGAAGCGCATAAAAGTCTAGCTCGGGAGGAAAGAGAACTTAGTGTGATGACCCAAAGGGTCATCTTATGTAATTTAAGCCTTATCTGTGTTCCGAGACTCCGAAAGCCTCCGTTAGTCTCACCTCATTATGCGTGCGCAGCCCAGGCGTGTAGCCGGGAAGCTATTATGTGAAAAGTTGATAAAGATTGAGTTTTGATAATTAATGAAAGAATATAGTTGACTTTGGTCAACAATTCTGGTAAACAGACCCGGACCCGTGATTGGACGGTCCCAGAGGGTCCGTAGGAAAATATGGGACTCGGGCATATGCCCGGAATTGAATTCCGAGGTCCCAAGCCCGAGAAATGAATTTTTTAAAGAAAATTGTTTTCTGAAAATAATAAAGGATTTTGAAAATGAATAATTATGTGAAAATCGTGTTGCCGGGCCGCATTATGGTTCCGGAGCCCGGAACAAGTTTATTATATGTTACGTGACTCATCTGTGAAAATTGGTGTAAAACGGACTTGAAATGAGTGGTTTCGGATCAAAATGAGATTTTGAAGTTTTAAAGAATTTGAAATGTGGCTTGGAAAGCGATGTGATGTTCCCGAGGTCCGAGAGAGATTCCGAGACCGGAAATAGTTTCGTGGTGTCAATTATAACTTATCTGCAAAGTTTGATGCCATTCCGAGCAGTTTGAGTCGGTTCGGCGTATTTGAAATGAATTCTTGAATTTTAAGTTCCTAAGTGTTGATTAAATAAGT
>ML274464.1:3623-43334 GCA_005239495.1 Nicotiana undulata | reverse complement strand
TGATGTTCAGGCTTTAGCAGGTCAGTTAGTGAGATTGGATTTGTCAGATCCTCCACGGGTGGTCGCTAGCATGGCTTCCCGGTCTTCTTTATTTGATCAGATTAAAGCACGACAGTATGATGACCGGCACTCTCCAGGATAGAGTTCGTCGGGGTGATGCCAGATATGTGACTATTGGTGATGATGGAGTTATGAGAATGCAGGGCCGTATTTGCGTGCCCAATGTAGAGGGCATTCGAGAGTTGATATTAGCTGAGGCTCACAGCTCGCGGTATTCTATCCACCCGGGTGCCGCGAAGATGTATCAGGATTTGAGATAGCAGTATTGGTGGAGACGGATGAAGAGAGATATTGTTGAGTATGTAGCACGGTGTCTCAACTTCCAACAGGCCAAGTATGAGCACCAGAGACCAGGTGGTTTGATCCAGAGGTTAGATGTTCCAGAGTGGAAATGGGAGAGAATTACTATGGATTTTGTAGTTGGGCTTCTACGGACTTCGAAGGGTTTTGATGCTATTTGGGTCATTGTGGATAGATTGACCAAGTCCGTGCATTTCATTCATGTCAGTACTACTTATACTTTAGAGCGGTTAGCTGGTATTTACATTAAGGAGATTGTCCGGTTGCATGGAGTCCCGGTTTCTATTATTTCTGACAAAGGCACTCAGTTCACATCTCAGTTTTGGAGAGCCGTACAGTGAGGTATGGGTACTGATGTAGAGTTGAGCACCGCATTTCATCCTCAGACCGACGGGCAGTCGGAACGGACTATTCAGATATTGGAGGATATGTTGCGGGCTTGTGTGATTGATTTTGGTGGTTCATGGGATCAGTTTCTGCCACTAGCGGAGTTTGCATATAATAATAGCTACCAGCCCAGTATTCAGATGGCCCCGTATGAAGCCTTATATGGTAGGAGGTGTATATCTGCGGTTGGTTGGTTCGATCCTGGTGAGGCTAAGTTATTGGGTACAGATTTGATTCAGGATGCGTTGGAGATGGTGAAGTTGATTCAGGAGCGACTTCGCACGGCGCAGTCTCGGCAGAAGAGTTATGCGGACCGGAAGGTTTGGGATGTGTCATTTATGGAAGGAGATAAAGTATTGCTGAAGGTGTCACCCATGAAGGGTGTTATGAGGTTCGGAAAGAGAGGAAAGCTGAGTCCACGGTTTATTGGTCCTTTTGAGGTACTTCAGAAGGTTGGAGAGGTGGCTTATAGGCTTGCCTTGCCACCCAGTCTATCGAGTGTTCATCCGGTATTTCATTTGTTGATGCTCAGGAAATATGTTGGTGACCTGTCTTATGTGTTAGACTTCAGCATAGTTCAGCTGGAGGGTGATATGTCATATGAGGTAGAGCCAGTAGCAATCTTGGCTCGCGAGGTCAGAAAGTTGAGGTCTAAGGATATAGCGTCAGTGAAGAGGTCAGCCACTGGAGGAGGCTACTTGGGAGACCGAGCGAGAGATGCAGAGCAAATATCCGCATTTGTTTGAGACTCCAGGTATGTTTCTAGACTCGTTCGAGGACGAACGTTTGTTTAAGAGGGGGAGAATGTAACGACCCGGTCCGTTATTACGTAAAACCTTCATTATAATTGTTTTTATTACCTTTTTATAGATTGGTTATATTGTATTTGATGTATTAGAGTTGATAGGCTTGAAATCGAATGGTTGTAGTGAGAGTTCAGTCAATTAGCCTTTATAAATAGCCTTAAAATGGGAAAGGTCAACTAAGAGTTGACTTATTGGTAAACGACCTCGGAACACGAATTTTATTTCTCGGATAGCTTCGTTAGGTGATTTGGGACTTGGGAGTGTGTCCGGAATAATTTTGTGATGTCCGATGTAGAATTAGGCTTGAATTGGCGAAAGTTAGTTTTAGCGATTCCGGTTGGCAGTGAAAAATAGGCTATCGGGGTCGGAATGGAATTCTGATAGTTGGAACAAGTTCGTAATGTCATTTTGGATGTGTCTTCAAAATTTCAGTTCAATTGGAGTTGTTTTAAATAGTTTCGGCATCGTTGGTGGATTTTAGAAATATCAAAGTTCTTAGGCTTAAATTCGATGTAAATTTGGTGTTTTGATGTTAATTTTAGTGTTTTGAGAGTGCAACTAAGTTTGAATGATCATATGTGATGTGTTGGTATAGTTGGTTGGGGCCCCGAGGGGCTCGGGGTTGATTTCGGGTGATTAACGGACTCATTTGAACTTAAAAGCATAGTTGGTTTTCTGGTTGTTGCACAACAGTAATTTCTTCACTACGATCGCGTGGGGATGTGTGCGATCGCGGAGAGTTAAATTTGGGGCAGGATAAATTGTGTTGTGAGATCGCGAGGAATGGCCTGCGATCGCGGAGAAGGGGGAGAGGGCCCAGTGCGATCGCGTGTGCCAGGGGGCGATCGCATAGGGTGTTTGGGCGCGTTGGCTTGGCTAGTAAATTGCACTGTGCGATCGCGTGCACAGTGCTGCGATCGCGAAGGAGGAAAGGGAGTTGTGTTGTGTGATCGCGTGTCATTTACCGCGATCGCGGAGAGTAAATCAGTGGGCATTATTTAATTAAACCCTTCGCGACTTAAACCCTTTTTACACCATTTTTGTACGGACAAAGAGTTTTTGAGGCGATTTTGAAGGGGGAAATCCTTGTTCTTCATAGAGGTAAGTGTTTTGATCATTAAAACTCAATTATGGATGATTATAGAACGTAAAACCAGTGTAAATTCATGGAAAATCAGTAGAAAATTTGGGTTTTAGGGCTTGAGATTATGAGATCTTTAGGGGTCGATTTGAGGGGTCAAACGAACTCCGATTTTGGTGTTCTTTATATGTACGGACTCGTGAGAGAACGAAGAAAATTTTGGTATAAAAATTTCTGAGTTTCAGGATGCGGGCTTGGGGGTCGTGTTTTGACCGAATTCGGATTTTTTATCTAAATTCGATATTTTTCAACTGGAATTTATTCCTTGAGCATAATTTGATGATAAAAATATGAACTCGGTAGATTTGGAGCATCCGGAAGTTGATTCGAAAGGCAAACGCATTGCGAAGTAGTTTCTGGCTAGTTTGAGGTAAGTAATGTCTTTAAATCCTGTCCTGAGGGTATGAAATCCCAGACTATGCACCCTTTCACGGGTTTTGAAATGCAAAGGTTGAAACTTTGGAGATATATTCCTTATTAGGCGACTATTGAGTCGCGAAACGGATTTCTAAAGCTTATTTTCAATAGTACTATATATACTTGATATGATTTGGGTTGTAAGCCATGTTTGGGGCCTAGTGCCGACTTGCTCACCCCCTCGGGGTTCTGTTTTACTATTTTCCTCACTGATACGCTATGATTTTTCACTCAGTCTTTTCCTGTGAAATTGTTTTGACACTCAGAGTATTTTGATACTAATTCTTGAAATGAAACGATGTTTTTGGGTCGAGAACCCGGTATATTTATGGCCTCAAAAAAAAATTGAGAGTGTCTGACTGAGTGAGGTTGCTGGCCTATATTGTGAGGATGATATGATATGAGTGAGGCTGCGGGCCTATATTGTGTGTGATTTATGCCATGTTGTGGCTTATTATAGCGCTTGGGATGTAGGAGCCCCTCCGGAGTCTTTACACACCCCCAGTGAGCGCAGTTACCTAACGAGTGATGCCCGCGGGACTTAGGCAGAGTGATTGTGAGGTTGCCTGATGGGCAGAGTGATTGTGAGGTTCCCTGATGGGCAGAGTGATTATGAGGTTGCCTGATGGGCAGAGTGATTGTGGGGTTGCCTGATGGGCTAACACTGAAAGATAATGAGAAGTGATTATGGCCCGAGGGGCAGTTTTATGAAGATTTTTACTGTGTTTTCGAACTACGATTTACTTCGTTTTCAAACTGGTTTTACTGAGATATACTGATATCACACCTGTTTTCAAAGGTTTTCTGGGAACTGATTTCGAACTTATTATGTGATGAATACTACATGGTGACTTGATGTTTTACTGGTTTTATGGAATTATGTATCTGTACTGTGTGTTTTATAATTCTCAGACTGTGATTTCTTTTCATTACTACTGAGTTGGCGTACTCATAAAGACTCCTTGTGCCTCTGTGCACAGATTCAGGTACCGGTTTGGAGCAATAGCTGCCTTGTTCGTTAGCAGCAGTTCACGGGATTTCGAGGTAGCTGTCCAGCGTCCACAACTTCTCCATTCCCTTCCTTATTTAGCTTTAGCATTTGATTCAGAGATATATATTATAGTTTTAGCAGAGTTAGATTTATTTATTCTTAGATGCTCATGACTATTGACTCCAGTTCTTGGGAGGTTTGTTTAGGCTAATATGGGAACGCTAAGACTTAAATACATTACTCTATGCTATGGTTGCATGCTTATTATTAAATTGTGATCTTTTATAATTGAGTAAATGCGTAGTAAGGTGATGGTTGGCTAGCCTAGTTCCACGATAGGCGCCATCACGTCCTGTTAGGATTTGGGGTCGTGACATTCCCACTCATTATAAGTTAAATACATGGATTCAATGAGGATCTAAGCATGAAAATTAGTAGAAATTGTGGGGTTTTGGTAGAAAACTTAAAATTTGGTAGTTTTGGATTTTGACCACGAATTTGGGCATTGAATTGGAATAAATTATATATTTGAGTTCGTGGGCTTATGGGTAAAATTATCTTCGAAAATTTTCGGAATCCGGGCACGTGGGCCTGAGGTGATTTTTATCGACTTTTCGAACGAAGTTGGAAATTGTTATAAATTGGATTATAATGAGAATTAGAGTATACATTTATGGGTTTGCACATTTATTGACTAGTTTGGAGCGTTGGGCATCAGTTTGAGTTTTCATAAGGCCTTGGGAGCCTGTTATGGAATTCCGGAGTGAGGTAAATCTCCTTTCTAACCTTGTAAGAGGGAAATAATCTCATAGGTGAAATAATTCAATATGTGCTTTTACCTGTGGGGGGGGCTACGTATGTACGGCGTGACGAGATTCCGTGCGTAGCTACTATTATGCTTAAGTTCGGGTAGTCTAGGACCCAAATCATGCTAAATTGTGATATTTGCAACCTTCATGATAAATTGATTGCTCGAATCACATTGAACTTGGTAAAGGATATTTTAAAAGGATATATTTCCTTTTCTTGACCGTTAAATGAGAATTGACATTTCCTTGGATAATTGCTCCTTAAAGAATTCTTGATTGACTGTTTGAATATGTTTATCTTTTGTGGAGTGGGCCGAACTCCTCGGCAGATTAAATAGATGCATCTATGATTCGCGTCGTTCGATCCTCGGCATTGCAGAGTTTAAATATTATGTTGGAGTGGGTCGTACGACCTCGGCATGATTTGCGCATGATTGAATTGATTGCTTCGACATTTGTAATAAATGATATTTCCTCATTGGCCTGCGAAAAATTGATAAATGATGAAAATAAATTTGGTAACCCCCTATTAACAAAAGAATTGTTACTTGGTTCATGTTATTGAGTTTATAGTCGTTTTATAAAATTTATGATTAATTATATTATCGGTATATTATTGTTGGCCATAGTAAGTGTCGGAGTCGACCTCTCGTCACTACTTCTTCGAGGTTAGACTGGATACTTACTGGGTATGCATTATGTTCGTACTCATACTACACTTGTTGTACACTTTGTTGTACAAGCGCATGTATGCCTATTGGCCTCATGGGCGTAGCGACGTGGTTGATACGGGGACTTAGGTGAGCTGCATCTTATGTTACGATCCACAGCCAGCAGAATCTCATTCAGAGTATTTGTAATTTTCATTCCTGTCCAAATTTGTATTACAGACGGATGTTGTATATTCTCCTAGTCAGCTCATGCACTTGTGACACTAGGTTTTGGGGTGATTAGGGGTTGGTCATTATTGAAATTGTTAAGAACATTATTATTTATTCTGCATTGTTTATCTTTCATTATTTATTCAAAGGAAATTATAATTTCTAAAATTGTTAAATAAAAACTAAATTAACCTAGTGTTGGCTCGCCTGACAGTGGTGTTGGGCGCATTCACGACCTTTAATGGATTTTGGATGGTGACAATTTCCTTACATTTACTTAATCTCTTACAGGTACAACAATCTGATATTTGTGGTGATCGAAGGTAGCAAATGATGTACTAGTCGAAATATAAGCAAATTAATTCAAACACCACTAATTTTTTTCTTTAAAAAAAGAGAGTAGATGACTGGTTCTCTAAACAATGATTTTTAGTGAATTTCCTCTCTTCGGATTGGGTGATCTGGTTACCTTTATTTCTTTTACTAGAATAGGATATAAACCCAAAATTGGTGATGACATTGTACTATTTTGGTTCATTACTTTGCTAATTGGCAGTCATGCAAGCCTAACAATAGGTTATCGTTATTTATGTAATTAAAAAAGGGACGTCGATTGAGGGTGATAATGACTCTTCGAAGTAACTTAGGATCCGTTTGGCTATCAGTTTTGTCAAAATAAATTTGGGATTTATTTAGCAAACTCATGTTTGACCATAAATTTTACCCACATTTTGGCAAAATCCAAATCCCAAACATCAAATCTCAAAATTACCCCAATTGCTGATTTTGGGCCAAAATCTTAAAACTTGAATTTTTTTACATGTTTTTCCAAAATAAAGTTGGAAAATATGTTATGAAAACGAATGTCCAAACACATTTTTATCTTCAAACCAAACTTCACCCAAATTAAAATTTTCAAAATAAATTTAAAAATTTATGACCAAACGCTAGCTTAAATTCTTTTTTGCTTACGCAAATACTTTTGATCTTTTCAAGTTTCTGTTTTAAAATCAGACTTGGATCAAATCTCGAGGACTGGTTCAATTGTTTTATGTAACAAGAAAGGGACGTCGGTTTAGGGTAATGATGAAATTGCATTACAGAAAGGGAAAAATTAATTAACGATTCACCAATTACTAAAAGTATTGTAGAAGAAACAGTATCTTTATGAATTTTCTGTTAGTATTCTGTATTTATAAAATAATTCTAAAGAAAATAAAATAAAATAAACAGAAATTAAAACAAAATAAAAAATCAATCGAGCACACTAAATTTATAGTGTTTCCTTAAGGAATTTAATCCCCTCCTAGTACACAAGGTTATAGATTATTTTCTCCCAGGATAGAACGAATTACACACTGGTGTAGTGGTACTTCAAACCCCAGTGTTTCAGCGAATTCAAAGTTCAGTTGCAAAACACACTTATTGTTGCTTTCTTTGAAATTAAAATATGCAGAAGAAGGGAGGAGAACTCAGAAAATTCGTATGGAAAATATGAGAGAATGGACTTGTATTTATAGCCAAAGTTGGGCTGAAATCTGAAGAGGTGCAACTCTTCAAAATGGCTGTTTTTGCAAAACGGCCATAGAATAAGTGTCATAACATAAATGACTATTTACTCAACAATAAAGAGGGAAAATTGAAAGGTAGTTAATTATCTGTTAGAAAAACAGAAAACTGAAAATTCGATAACTGAAATGGATTTAATATTAATATTTATTTTAATATTAATATTTGTTATTAAACAAAATATTTAACAACATTTATGTTAATATTTACAATTAACAAATAAATTTGGTTCAAAAATTAATAAATCGATCGATCATTTGACCAAATCCAAATCCAAATCTGAATCTGAAGCCGAAGCTTAGCCGAGCCGAGCGAGCGAGCGACGACGACGACGACGCGAGGCTTGCCTTCTTCTCAACTCTTTATGAGCTAGAAGAAGAGCAATTATTTATATACCCATCAAAAACCTTTTTCTCTTCCCATATGGTACAATCAAGGAGGGAACCTCAAATATTATTCAAATATTTTATTTTTTCCTTCATTTCCCATTCACCCTATTTTAAGTATTAATAGCTTAAAACCCCAAAATCCCCCACATGAATGGGGAATGGCTATATCATGGAAGTAANGGATATACTCGATCAATCGGTAGATTTGATATCTTTGAACCGTCGAACTTTGGTGTATACCTAGACAACCACAAGTCACACAACCAACTCTTAACCGTCCTTGGTTCTCATTGTTGTGTTCGTTTGAGCCATGAACACCGCCTGGTTTCATAAGTGCATAAAGAACTGGCCTTGCAAAATTCTCCTTGAAGCGGCTAACACTTCACACTTACATAGGTAATTCCTAAACGTGTCATCCCGTAGACACACTATTTGATATACCCCGTATCAAAATTTGAAATCATTAAAAAGCCTTAATGCTTTATCCGTGGTACTGAACATTATCTCATCTTGAGAATGGACCAAAAGTTTAGTTGACAATGTTGAACCGTCATTAATGACTTTGTTTGATCTCCTTGAACCTAGATCTTGGGATCTCCGGTCTTCTAGGTAGAGTTACCGCCACTATGACTTGTTCTCAGCCATAGTCCCATTCCCCTTGATGATTTCAACTACCTCTCTAGTTAGGCCTTTTGTAAGTGGATCCGACACATTATCACTTGACTTTACATAGTCAATCGTGATAATTCCTCTAGAGAGTAATTGCCTAACGGTTTTACGTCTTTGTCGTATATGACGAGATTTATTGTTATACATAACGCTCCCAGCCCTTCCAATTGCCGCTTGGTTATCGCAATGTATGCATATTGGTGCCAACGGTTTGGACCAGAATGTAATATCTTCCAAGAAATTTCGGAGCCATTCAGCTTCTTCACCGGCTTTATCTAAAGCTATGAACTCAGCCTCCATTGTAGAGCGGGCAATACAAGTTTGTTTGGACGACTTCCAAGATACCTCTCCTCCACCAATAGTGAATACATATCTACTTGTGGACTTGGAATCAGTTGATTCGGTGATCCAATTTGCATCACAGTATCCCTCAATGACCATAGGATATTTACTGTAGTGCAAAGCAAAATCCTGGGTATGTACTAAATACCCCAAAACGTGTTTCATTGACATCCGATGAGATTGACCCAGATTGCTCGTATATCGACTCAATTTACTTATAGCACAAGCGATAACTGGTCGTGTAAAATTCATGATGTACATTAAGCATCCCAACGCATTAGCATAATCCAATTGTGATATGCTTTGGCCTTTGTTCTTTGCTAATGCAAGATTCATGTCAATTGGAGTCTTTGCAACTTTAAAGCCCAAGTGCTTGAATTTTTCAAGTATTGTCTTAATATAATGATATTGTGACAATGCCAGACCTTGAGAAGTCTTATGGATCTTAATTACCAGAATTAAATCAGCAACTCCCATGTCTTTCATATCAACTTTCCAGTTAGCATGTGCTTGGTCGCATTTATGTTGGAAATGTCATTACTCATTATCAGCATATCATCCACATATAAACAAATAATGACTATGTGATTTGGAACATTTTTAATGTACACACATTTATCATATTAATTTATTTTAAAACCATTTAACAACATTGTTTGGTCAAATTTCGCATGCCATTGTTTGGGTGCTTGTTTTAGTCCGTAAAGGGACTTAACAAGTCTACATACCTTCTTTTCTTTACCTGGAACCACAAACCCTTCAGGTTGTTCCATGTAAATTTCTTCCTCCAACTCTCCATTTAAGAAGGCCGTCTTAACATCCATTTGATGAATTTCAAGACCATAAACTGCAGCTAACGCTACCAACGTTCTTATGGACGAAATTTTTGTAACTGGAGAGTATGTATCGAAATAGTCAAGACCTTCTCGTTGTCTATATCCTTTGACCACAAGTCTTGCCTTAAACTTGTCAATAGTGCCATCATCTTTCATTTTCCTCTTAAAGATCCATTTAGAACCCAACGGTTTATTTCCAGGAGGAAGATCAACCAATTCCCATGTATGGTTGTTCAATATGGATTCTATTTCACTATTGACTGCCTCTTTCCAAAACAATGATTCCGAAGAAGACATAGCTTCTTTAAATGTTTGAGGCTCATTTTCCAATAAGAAAGTCACAAAATCTGGTCCAAATGAAGTAGACGTTCTTTGACGTTTACTACGTCTTGGATCCTCCTGATTAAGTGTACTTTCTTTTGTTTCTTCCCGAGGTCGTTTAGATCCTTCACCAATCGACTCACATTCCTTTTTATACGAATATATATTTTCAAAGAACTAAGCATTATCTGATTTTATAACCTTATTATTATGAATGTCGGGATTTTCTGATTTATGTACCAGAAATCGATATGCTTTACTATTAGTCGCATATCCTATGAAAACACAATCAACGGTTTTCGGTCCTATTTTTACCCGTTTGGGTTTAGGAACTTGCACTTTTGCCAAACACCCCCACACTTTAAAATAATTCAAGTTGGGCTTCCTTCCTTTCCATTTTTCATATGGAATTGATTGTGTTTTTCTATGGGGCACTGGATTTAATATTCGATTAGCCGAAAGAACGGCTTCCCCCCACAAGTTCTGCGGGAAACCATAACTTATCAACAATGCGTTCATCATCTCCTTTAATGTACGATTCTTTCTTTCCGCAATCTCAATGGATTGGGGCGTGTAAGGGGCCGTTGTTTGATAAATAATTCCATATTCTAAACATGTTTCTTCAAAAGGAGATTCATATTCACCACCCCTATCACTTCTTATCATTTTGATTTTCTTGTTAAGTTGTGTTTCAACTTCATTTTTGTATTGCTTGAATGCGTCTAATGCTTTATCTTTACTATTAAGTAAGTAAACATAGAACATCGAGTACTATCGTCAATAAAAGTTATGAAATACTTCTTTCCACCACGAGATGGTACTGACTTCATGTCACAAATATCTGTGTGAATTAAGTCTAAAGGATTTGAATTCCTTCAACTAACTTATAAGGATATTTAACATACTTAGATTCCACACATACTTGACGTTTTGATTTGTTGCATTCAAACTTAGGCAATACTTCAAAATTAATCATTTTCCGCAAGGTTTTATAATTGACATGACCCAAACGTATATGCCATAATTCATTTGACTCAAGTAAGTAAGACGAAGCTGAAATTTTATTATTATTTTCAACAACCATTACATTAAGCTAGAAAAGGCCCTCGATGAGGTAACCTTTTCCTACAAACATCTCGTTTTTACTTATTACAACCTTATCAGATACAAATACACATTTGAAACCATTCTTAACAAGAAGTCCAGCAAAGAATAAATTCTTCCTAATCTCAGGAACATGAAGGACGTTGTTCAAAGTCACCACTTTGCCGGAAGTCATTTTAAGAAATATCTTCCCACATCCGTCAATCTTGGCCTTTGCATCATTTCCCATAGAAAGCGTCTCATCGGGTCCAACAGGAGCATAAGTAGCAAAAGCTTCTCTAACAGCACAAACATTGCGAGTGGCTCCAGAATCAATCCACCACTCTTTAGGATTTCCCGCCAAGTTGCATTCGGAAAGCATGGCACACAAGTCATCAACATCATCATGCTTTTCAACCATGTTTGCTTGACCCTTCTTGTCTTTCTTCGGAGCATGACACTCCGTAGATTTGTGTCCAGCTTTTCCATAGTTGTAGCAATTTCCACTGAACTGCTTCTTGCTTGGGTTGTATTTCGGTCCAGAAGCCTTCTTCCTCTTTTTGTTCTCTTCAACAATATTTTCTCCCATTATTGTTGAGTTTCCACGGCCTCTCTTATCAGCAGCTTTATTGTCCTCTTCGATTCTCAACCGAATAATGATATCTTCAAGGGACATCTCCTTGCGTTTGTGTTTCAAATAATTTTTGAAGTCCTTCCACAACGAAGGAAACTTCTCAATATCACTGCTACTTGGAATGCTTCATTGATGACAAGACCTTCAATGAAAATTCCGTTAGTAAACATAATAAAATTAGTACTACCAACATTAGTATTAATTCTACTTATACCACCAACAAAGAGATCGTGAATAATCACTTGCATTTCCTGGACTTGGGTAATAACAGACTTGCTATCTACCATTTTGTAGTCCAAAAACTTTGCAGCAACAAACTTCTTCAACCCGACAGCTTCAGTTTTGTATTTCTTTTCAAGCGCAATCCACAATTCTTTTGACGTTTCCACGCCATTGTAGACGTTATACAGAGCATCCTCCAGCCTGCTTAGAATATAATTCTTGCACAAAACATCTGAATGCTCCACGCCTCAATCACGAGAAAGCGTTCAGTCTCTGGAGTTTCATCGGACAGCACAGGAACATATTCCTTGATGAACTTTTGGAGACTTAGAGTAGTCAAGTAGAAGAACATCTTTTGCTGCCAGCGCTTAAAATTAATCTCAGGAAATTTTTGGGGTTTCTCCGCCGGTGCCAATGTTGCCGGTGTTGTTCAGCTCGTTGAGGAATTGGCAGTTACCATCGGAACAACTTGGTTTCCATTGTCATTCGTCATTTTTGTAAAAGAATGACACAAACGTTAAAATCACATAGATTTTAATCTCCAATAAAGTACAAAACCACAAAGGTTTTACTCTCCAGAAATAGTGAGTATAACACAAATACAGAAAATATATTAAATTCCTTAAGCTTGTTAGTATTATGTATTTGAAAAACAATTCTGAAGAAAATAAAATAACATAAACAAAAATGTAAACGAAATAAAAAACCAATTCAAGCCCACTGAATTCACAGTATTTCATTAAGGAATTTAATCCCCTCCTAGTACCCAAGGTTATGGATTATTTTCTCCCAAGATAGAACGAATTACACACTGGTGTAGTGGTACTTCAAACCCCAGTGTTTCAGCGAACTCAAAGTTCGGTTGCAAATCACACTTATTGTTGCTTTCTTTGAAGTTAAAATATGCAGAACAAAGGAGCAGAACTCATAAAATTTGTATGGAAAATCTGAGAGAATGGACTTGTATTTATAGCCAAAGTTGGCTGAAATCTGAAGAGGTGTAACTCTTCAGAATGGTTGTTTTTGCAAAACAGCCATAGAATAAATCCCATAACATAAACGGTTATTTATTCAACAATAAAGAGGGAAAATTGAAGGGTAGTTAATTTTCTGTTACAAAAACAGAAAACTGAAAATCGGATAACTGAAATGGATTTAATATTAACATTTATTTTAATATTAATATTTATTTTAATATTAATATTTATTTTAATATTAATATTTATTTTAATATTAATATTTATTTTAATATTAATATTTTGTTATTAAACCAAATATTTAATAACATTTCTGTTAATATTTACTACTAACAAATAAATTTGGTCCAAAAATTAATCAATCGATCGATCATTTGATCAAATTCGAATCCGAATCCGAATCCGAATCTGAAGTCGAAGCCGAGCCGAGCTGAACCGAGCGACGACGACGACGATGACGGGAGACTTGCCTTCTTCTCAACTCTTTATGAGTTAGAATAAGAGCAATTGCTTATATACCCATCAAAACCCTTTTTCTCTTCCCATATGGGACAATCAAGGAGGGAACCTCAAATATTTCAGTTTTCCCTCCATTTTCCATTCACCCTATTTTAAGCATTAATCCCTTAAAACCCCAGCATTGTTGTAACGACCCGATCGGTCATTTTGAGATCCAGTGCATCGTTCAGCAGTTAGGGGTCATGAACAGCTTCATTTCAGGTATTGTGACTTGTGTGTATGGTCAGAGTTTAAATTCAGGAGGTTCGGAGTTAAATTTAAAGGAAAATTCTCATTTTAGAAGCCTTAAGTTGAAGAAATTGAGTAAGACTGGAATTTTGAGTAAACGACCTCGGAATCAGGATCCGAAGGTTCAAGAAGGTTTGTATGATGATTTCGGACTTGGGCGTATGTCCGGATCCGGATTTGGATAACCCGAGAGCGTTTCGGTGTATATTGTGGAAGTCGGCATTTTTGAAGAAATTTCCTAAGTTTGGCTTGAAGTGAATTTCAATGATATTGATGTCCGTTTTGGATTCCGAGTCTGGGAATAGCTCCGTATAGTGATTCTGGAGTTAGGAGCGCGATCGAAAGTGAATTCGGATGTCCGGAGGTCATTTTGAAGTCATTTGGCTAAAGATAGAAATTTGAAGGTTTTTGAGAAGTTTGATCGAGAGTTTGACCTTTTGATATCGGGGTCGGATTCCAATTCCGAAAGTTGGAGCAGGTTCTTAATGTCGAATATGACTTGTGTGCAAAATTTGGGGTCAATCGGACGTGATTTGATAGGTTTCGGCATCGGATGTGGAAGTTAGAATTTTCAAAGTTCATAAAGTTTGAACTCTAGTGCGATTCGAGATTTCGGCGTTGTTTGATGTGATTTGGGGCCTCGAGAAATTTCGTGGGATGTTATGGGACTGAGTCGTGTGTTTGGATGGGGTCCCGGGGCCTCGGGTGTGTTTCGGGGGTGTTTCGGACCACTTTTCTCTATTTTTGTTGTTGCTGTTTTCTGGTGCTGCTGGTGTTCTATGCGATCGAAGCCTTTGTTGTGCGATCGCGGAGAAGAAAAATGAGGGGTCTAAGTTTTTTTTTATGCGATCGCGGCTTCGTGGGTGCGATCGCGAAGAAGAAATTGGAGGGCTACTTGATTGGCTTACGCGATCGTAGGAGGTGCAATGCGATCGCGGAGAAGGCTTGGGCTGGGCTATGAGATCGTGAGGCTTAAGATGCGATCGCAGAGAAGGGTTTTGGGGGCAGCTGTTCATTGGCTTTCTGGATCGCGAAGGTAATTCCGCGATCACGGAGAGGAAATATCTGGGCAGTGTTGTTTTAAAAACGGGATTTTGGCATTTACTTCATTCACTTCATATGCTATGGACGAATGTGGAGAGCATATCAAGGGGGATTTCATCAAGCTACAGAGGTAAGATGTTTCTAATCAATTCTAAGATTAAATACAAGATTGTTACATAGATTTGACATGAAAATTGTGGGAAAATTAGGATTTTTCGAAGAAAACCTAGAAACTTGATAAATTGGATTTTACCACGAATTTAAGCATGGAATCAGGAGTAAATTGTATATTTGAACTAGTAAAGCTATGGGTGGAGAGTTTCTTCAAGAAATTTTGAAGTCCGGGCACGTGATCCCAAGGGCATTTTGGTCATTTTATTGAGCCGGGTTGGGAAATGATATAATTTGAATTTTTTATGAACAATAAAGTATATTTTCATTTAATTGCCGTTATTTTGTAGTTTTGGGACGTTGTGCACTCATTGGAGTCGTCATAGAGGCTTGGAAGCCGGGTATGGATCTTCGGAGCGAGGTGAGTCTCTTTTCTAACCTTGTAAGAGGGAATTGTCCCCATAGGTGTTCTATGTGATGTGTGTAATTGTTTGTGGGGGCTACGTACGCACCAAGTGACGAGAGTCCGTGCGTAGCGGCTATTATTGCTATGTAAGGGTAGTTAGGCCCCACATCATGCTCTGTATTCTACTCGTAATGAACTATATGTTATGAACCTTGATTTTATGTGTAGTTTTTGTTCCTCTGACATTTATGGAATTTAAATAATAGAAAAGAAATTTTTTTACGAAAAGTAACATAAAAAGGAATTGTGCCATGTCGTGAAATTTTAGGGCCACAACATGCCTTATACTCTTTCTTGCAAATGACATATATGCTATGAACTCATGATTTTGTGTGATATTGCTTTTCTCTGAGACTTTATGGAAATTTTGGAATTGGTTATGTAAAGTAAGTTTTATATGTTATTGTGTGTGCATGTGACCGCTTCACAATTTACATTCCGCGAGCGATGTGTGATTTCCCCCACTCTCATGGGAGCGGGCCGTACGCCACGGCGGATTGAAAGGTACACTTTTGGGACGGGCTGATCGATCCTCGGCAGTGCACAGAGATGATATAATTGAGAATGCACTTTTGGTACAGGTCGTTCGATCCTCGGCAGTGCATGGACGAAGTTGTACTATGTTATGATATGGTTACATTGAAAGACGCACTTTTGGGACGGGCCGATCGATCCTCGTCAGTGTGTAGATATGACTTTCCTCATGATTATGGTAAGCATGCACTTTTGGGACGCGTCGGTCGATCCCCGGCAGTGCATACTATTTTTCCTTATGACTCCGGTCGGTTGTCTTATTCCTGTGTGCGCATGATTATTTGGAATTGTTTCATGGATATTGACTTGTGTTTGGTATTTGGGGGAAAGAAAGTGACCATTGTTATTGTTCCAGTACTTACTTGGATTTCTATGCTTTATACACTATTGCTACTCACTGTCTTACATGTCTTCTGCTTTTATTTGTTTTATCATTGTTGTATCATACTGTTGGACCTTAGTGAGTGTCAAGTCGACCTCTCGTCACTACTTCTTCGAGATTAGGCGGGATACTCACTGGGTACATATATGTATATGTACTCATGCTACACTTTCTGTGCATTTTGTTGCACAGGTACCCTCATAGTGCAGTGATTGAATCAGAGA
The DNA here is from genome assembly GCA_005239495.1 of Nicotiana undulata. Taxonomy (NCBI): domain Eukaryota; kingdom Viridiplantae; phylum Streptophyta; class Magnoliopsida; order Solanales; family Solanaceae; genus Nicotiana; species Nicotiana undulata. Next base: position 26,992 of record ML274464.1, on the reverse strand, counting down.
CTTACTCAGGTTGCATTGTTCCGGTGGCGTTCCGCAGCTGGCAGAGTCTCCCTTCTATGTCCCTACGCTTTTGTCTTTATTACCTTTGTCCAATTTAAATTCTCGGACAAGAGTTGTATAATTGTATAAATTCTTAGAAATTGCTCATGTACTTGTGTCACCGGGTTTTGGGGAAGTGTTGGTATTTCTTGTACTGCATTAAGTGGACTTTCCGCCGTATTTAGTTTACGAGTATTTGTTTTATTATTTGCTTATAAATTCAGTAAAAAGCATGATTTTAAAAATATTAAGCAAGAAGTTGTTTGAACTAGTTCAGGGATTGGCTTGCCTGACAGTGTGTCTGGCGCCATCACAACCCATAGATTTTGGGTCGTGACAACGTGGTATCAGAGCTCTAGGTTCCCGTAGGTTTCACGAGTCATGAGCAAGTCTAGTAGAGTCTTGAGGATCGGTACGGAGACGTGTGTACTTATCTTCGAGAGGCTACAGGGCTGTTAGGATTCCCTTCTTGATTACTCATCGTGCGATTTGATTTCTTTAAGGCTTATGCCTATGTTTCTTCCCACTCAATCTTACGTGTCGCGACGCGCTTGCTATGAATCAGGATTTTTAGGATTTTAAATGATACTATGGATGTGGTGCGGGATTTTCCTCCCTGCAAGGTCGATTGAGGTTATTGTCGTGGCTTTGCGAAAGAATATTATGTGTTTCAGCCTAGTAGCTGTGATTCTGAGGGCTTTGAGATCATGCTCAGGTTGTGATGACGCTCACGATGGGTTATCGCGCGATGTCGATACGATGGTAGAATGCTTTCCCATATGTTGGGGTGATGAATGGCTTGAAGGGAGGTCTTCTCAGGGCGTGGTTTCGAGATTTCAGTGTTTTAGTTCCGGCAAAGGAAAGGCATTGGGGCTATGAATGGTCAGGTGGGGGTTGATAAATTAATGATACTTGGTGCTATCAAGCGAGGTGGAGTTTTCATCCGTGATGTGGTATCAGTGTTTTTGATCGAATATGATATGTTTAATTCGCCGTTGTTATAGCTCTTAGGTCGCATGGGGTTAGAGTGTTGTGAAGCGGTGTTGAAGAAGCAGTTGTCGGAGATCGTGGTGTGTGGTGGTTCAGAACATAATAGTTACTTCTAGGAAGACAGCCCGAGGAAGATGATCTTTGAAGAGTCGAAGTTGTGGTGATCTACGGGTTTAAGAGCTACGAGAAAATGATATTGCATTGAGGTTGCAACGAGAAGCATGTGAGGAAGGAAGTCACGAGAGACGTGTCAGATGGCAGCCAAATTTCTGAAAGGACAGGTGGAAGGAACGGAAGTTGGTAGTTGCTTAAAGGGAAGAGTTTAACAAGTGGAAGAGTAGCTTGAGGTCAGTGGTAGGAAGGTTGCCTACCTTAAGGGAAAGTTGGAGTGATTTGAGAGCTGTAGTGGATCGGAGGATGTGGTGGAGCAGCTAGTAGATGTCCAGGAGGAGCGGGCAGGCAGGCAAGGTTGGTGAATGAGAACATGCTTAGGGTGGGGTATTGATATCGTAGAGGGTGCATAGCGCAGTATTATTGGACGGTGTCAGTTGGTGATTTCTGCAGGTGGGTTATCTCTAGGTATAGGTTAGTGGGTATTTCTGGGTATAGGTTAGTGGGTATTTCTGGGTATAGGTTAGCGAGTATGTCTGGGTATAGGATAGTGGTGGTCTGGTTAGTTAGTTCTCTGTAAGGAATCATGGCGGTGGTTCGTTAGGAGGCAGAATGTGCGAATGATGCCAGGGATTTTTAGGTAAGGAGTAGCTTCGGGCTAAGTGGGGGAGTTCCACCTCCTGCAGTTGGGTTGTGGGGTTTTGTCCTCATGGAGTTGCGGATGGTCGGCATATTGGCAAGTTGTTACAGCTAAGGGAAAGAAGTAAAGCGGTAATTGAGCATGGCATTCGATAAATGTGTGCGAAGTTGGTCCTATTGGACCAGGGTTAGGCTTTGGAAGACTAAGAATTCGTGCTTAAGGCATAGGCAAGTTGTAAGGGTAGCGACTCAGTCACGTGCTTCGTTGAAAGGGTGTTCATGTGCTAGGAGAGCCTTGGAGTTGATTGTATTCGGGGCCAGTCAGAGTGGTTGACTCTCAGTAGTGGTCCTAATGAATTCAAAAGTTAGAGAATGCGGTGTTTAAGGGTTTCAGGCAGCAGTATAATTAAGAATCGAGCTTCTGCAGTATAATCTCTAAGAGGAAGGAAGATGGTTGGAGTGTTCTATGTTATTTCAGCACGCTGGATAGTATCGGAGGAGTGAGAAAAATAGACTCCGGGTTGTAGAAAGATTATCAGGAGGTTGTGAGACGGGTTGCGGAATTTAGGCAGCATGGTATCGTGAATCAAGGTCACTCGGGATGAGTGAGGGTTGAGCTTCTATGAGTTGAAGGAAGTTACTATTACCTTTGAGGCAACTAAAGATGATTAAAAGAAGATAGGTTGGTTAGCCATGGTTGAAATGGCACAAGTACGGAAGTGATCAGTTCCTTCGGCATGATTGAGTACGTGTACGGTCTGTGAAGATATGTATGGGGCCTGTCGGCCGTCGTAATAGGTTTCAGTTGGAAGCATTCAAGTGCTATAGCCTGTCAGGTGTAGGCGGGTCCCAGAAGGGTTATGGTGGTTCAGACCACTACTTAAGGATTTGCATGTGTTGTGATTGTGGGAGCCCACTTGTGCGTTGTTATGGTTCTCAGGAATTGCGGTAAGTAAAGGCCCTATATGATGGAGTGTTCACCCTAATATTGGTTCAGGAGTTATGATGGAATTCTCGCACTATTTCATATTGGCATGTTAGGTGCAGTTAGCAGTATGTAACTGGATGTAAGAATCGAGATTTGCGTTTCGGTGTTAACAAGGATGTCATGATGCACGGAGGAGAAAGAACAAAGGATTTAAATGATGCACGGAGGGTCACTTCGCAAATGCAAAGTTTTGATCGCAAATGTGGACTATGGGGGCTTCGCAAATGCGATGTACCTGTTGCATTTGCGACATTTGGGAGGCTGGCTAGCTTCGCAAATGTGAAGCATTGATCGCAAATGCGCACGATGGGGTAGTCACAAATGCGAATATTTTGTCGATAAAGCGACATCTTGGGGCATGCTGCACTGGTCACTTTTGCGATCAGTATTTGCAAATGCGGGCTTCGCTTTGCGATACCTGTAGCTGGGTAAAAGAGGAAAAAATTGAGACTTAGCTCATTTTACACTATATCTCAATCCTAAACGCTTTAGAGGAGATTTTTGAAGAACTTTTCTTCTCAAATTCATTGGTAAACATATTTAACCATTTTCAATCAACTTCAATTACTTTTCATGAGTTTTTAAAAATCAAATCTAAGAATTTTATGGTAGAAATTAGGAGTTTTGGGTAGAACTTGGGGATTTTATAAAATGGAGATTTAGACTTCAAATTGAGATCCAATTTCGAAATAAATTATATAGACGGGCTCGGGGGTGAATGAGTAATCGGATTTTGATCAAAATCTCAGTTTTCGACCATGCGGGCCCGAGGTTGACTTTTGTCGACTTTTAGGATATTTTCCAAGATTGAACCTATATTGATTGGGCCTCGGGTATGTTTCAGATGGGCCACATGCTATTTATTCATGTTTTAGAGTTGTTGGTTTTCTGGTGCTTCAGGTGCTTTACGGGATTGCGAGCATGCAGTAGCGATCAGGATGTATTATGGGAGCTGGGTGTGGTTCTTCTTCGCGTCCCCATGTGTTATCGCGTTCGTGATGCTTGAGTGTCTGTCACTCACGTTGGTTTCTTGAGGAGCGCGGTCGCGTAGTGTTTCTAGAGGCATCAAGCTCGTTTTCTTACGCGTTCGTGATTGATATTGCGCATTTGCAGTGCATTGGTTCGCTGGTTGTTGCGATCGCTGTGTTGTTTACGCAACTGCGTATTGCATTATTGGCAGTTCTTATTCCTTTTTCGCGATGTCATTGCTTCTTCCCCAATCACGATGTATCATATCTGGACAGAAAATAAAAGTACTCTATTTTGAGGGCTTTGTTATTTTTGTCACTTTTTAAGTTAGAGAGCTCAGTTTTGGCGATTTTGGAGCGGATTTTCATGAGTTGGATTGGGGTAAGTTTTCTTAACCTGGATTATTGTTGTATTTCATGATTCCACCTTTGTTGTTATCATTAAATTAGTGATTTGAACTGGAGAAATGGGAGGTTTTGTGAAAAAAGACTTTCCAAAACACGAAAATGACGATTTCAAGGCCGATTTGATGTCGGAATTGGATAATTTTGGTATGGTTGGACTCGTAACAGACTTGGTATTTGAATTTTGTGAGATTTGTTAGTTTCCGTGATACACGCTCGTAGTTGACTTTTTTATTTTTATTAAAGATCGAAGCTTTATTATCCAAAATTATTCTTACGACTTTTATTTATGATATTAAGTTATTTTGGCTGGATTCACGTCATCCGGAGGTTGTTTCACATGAGAAGGTCATTTTAGAATATTGATTAAGTTTCTTTGAGGTAAGTATCTTGCCTAACTTTTTGTGGGGGAACTACCCCTTATTGTATTATTTGAATTATATGAAAGACGTGTACACGAGGTGAGCAGTGCGTACTCAAACTTATATGTGAAAATTGATCGGTTATACACTTAGGCTTCTTTCATGTATTTAATTTAAGCTGTTAACACATGTCATATCTTTTATTTGTCAAATGTGCTCTCACATAGTTTATTTGAAGTTGTTAGCACATGTCATATCTTTTACTTTCCAAGTTTACTCTTCTATGCTTTATTTGAAGTTGTCACATCTTTTATTGTTATGTGACTTCCTTTATTATTGAGTTAGTTTTAGTTGAAATCGTTGATATATGATATACTTTCGTTGTGGGTTATTCTCGTGCACTTATTCGTAGCTGCTAGTTCATACCATCTCGTTCATTGTTAACTTATTTCACACACTAAAATTTGAAGTTTGCCATTTCATGGAAATACCTTAATTATTGAATTTGTTCTTAAGAAATTAATTGAAGTCAAAGTTATTAAAAGTCATTAATCTGTTTTAGTTAAAGTTGTTGTTTAATGGGGTTGTTGTTCATTGTTGAGTTACTTTCCCCGTTCATTTTGTTGTTACTGAGATTTTTTACATATTATGTTTGAGCCGCGTGCTGTGTTACGTGGTGATATTGGTATTGTTGTTGTTAAGAGGTTGTGGCCTATGGGAACTTGTGGTACGAGATGATATGTCGTGTTCTTTTGATGTTAGCACATGTGAATATGTTGTGTGGATTGATTGTCGTTATGTGGATCATAAGGGTGGCATCTCACTGTTGATGATTGTGCGGAGCAATACGGGTCGCTATCGAAGTGATACGGGTGTCTATTATGTTAAATATTTGGGCGGAGCGATAAGTGTGGCTATTATGATGTTATCAATACGGAGAGATAAGGCTGGCTATCTCAGGGATGATATGTGATGACTCGGGGCCATTATGTTGATGATATTCATGTTATGATGTGATATTCCTTGCGTCATGTCATGAACCTTACGTGACTTGTTGTATTTCTTTAATTGAGCTACTCGATGTATTTAATAATACTTGTTGACTTGGACTGTGATAGTAAACTTGCACAAGCATACACCGTAGCATGCCATTTATACCGGCTCGGGAGTATAAAACTTGGCATTCATTGATCATGCACATGTATTCTTGTATTATTTTCTTCCATTGTGATATTGAGCATATGTCTACGCCGGGCGGATTGTGATAGTGAGCTTGTGTCCATGTCGGGCGGATTGTGATATTGAGTATGTGACCATCGAGGACGGATTGTGATTGTGAGCATGTGACCGTGACGAGTAGATTGAGATATTGGCACGTAAGTTGTGCGTGCGGTGGTGATTGATAATGTGGGCATGAGGTGTCATGAGCGTATGATTCATGATTTGAGACTCGTGACTTGTGATTATGAGATGGGGTATCTAGGAGTAATTTCGTTGTGCGACTTGTCTTAGAACGACTTGATTAATTGGTTGCTATCTGTTTTCCTTATTTAGTTTCATTGGTACTTTAACAGTGTTCTTATTAAATTATTGTATATATCACATGTTGATTATTATTTCCATTTGTTATTCATGCTTTCATTATTAGCTTTATACTTCTATACTGCACAATTTATTTTGACTAGTAGGTATCTTGACTTGTAGCTCGTCACTACTCCATTGAGGTTAGTCTTGATACTTACTGGGTACCAACCGTGGTGTACTCATACCACACTTTTGCACATTTTTGTGTAGATCCAGGTATTAGAGATATCGGACTTAGGAAGAGTTAGCTTCTTGATGGCGAGGATTCAAGTTAGGCTTCTTGATCGTCGCAGTCCCTCGAAGTCCTTTCCCTTTTTATTGTAATGTCAGCTTGTTATCCGAACAATATTGTAATTTTGATTTTTGAGATCCTTCTCTGTATTTAGCTAGAGTTTGTGACTCTGTATTACCTAGCCTTGGGAGGTTAATATGATTATTGCCGCGTTGTCTTATTTCACCTTTATTTCGGTATTTATATTAAACTCTATTTTAAAATATCATTGTTAGACTGGCTTAATTGTCGTAGTAATCGGCTTACCTAGTCTTAAAGACTAGGTGCCATCATGATGCCTAAGACGGGATTTTGAGTCTTGACAAGTTGATGTCAGAGCTCTAGGTTCATGGTTCTATGAGCAAGTTTTTAGAGTCTTGCGGATTGGTGCGGAGACGTATGCACATACTTCAAGAGGCTACAAAACTATTAGGAAAATTCCACTTCTTCTATTTCTATCCTGCGGATTTGTTGATTTCGAAGTTTGAGCCTCTGTATCTCTATTCTCTCGCAGATGGTGAGGGCACGCGCTATTGGATCAGTCGAGCAGACACTCGTGCCCTCTACTAGAGCTGCGAGAGGTCGGGGCCGAGGTAGAGGCCGAGGAGCGGCACATGTCACAGCTAGAGTACCTGCCAGAGCAGCAACTGAGGAGCCACCAGTAGCTCTGGTTGGGGGACAGGCACCGGAGTCGCATGTTCTTACCCCCAGACTTCAGGAGACTTTAACACAGTTCCTGAGCGTGTTTGGTACATTGGCTCAGGCATTATTGATCTTCGTAGCACCAAATACTTCACATATTGGGGAGGGAGCTCAAACTCCCGTCGCCCATACTCCAGAGAAGTAGGCTCATGTTGGTCATACTCCAGGTGTGGTGCGAGTACAACCTGTTATTCCGATTTAGCTTGAGCTCAGGCCAAGGGCATCAGAGGAGGAGTAGAAGAGGCTTGAGAGGTTCAAGAAGTATGGTCCACCTACTTTCAATGGCGCAGTGATTGAGGACGCGCATGGTTTTCTAGAGAAGTATCACCGTATTCACTATACCATGGGTATTATGGATGTGAGTGGAGTTGCTTTTACTATATTTCAGCTGTCAAGAGCAACGTATTAGTGGTGGCCAGCTTATGAGGAGGGTAGTCCAGTTGGTGCAGCACCACTCACTTGGACTTAGTTTTCGGAGATGTTTTTAAGGGATTTTATTCCCCAGACCCTCAGGGATGCATGGCGCAAGGAGTTCGAGAAGCTACGTCAGGGCACCATCACGATGTCGGAGTATGCCAACAGGTTCAGTGAGTTATCCCATCATGCACCTACTTTGGTTCCTAGAGCCAAAGAGCGAGTCCGCAGATTTATCGAGTGGCTTAGTTATGGGCATAAAATCCGAAAAACCGAATTCCGAACCGGACCGAATTAATTCGACATTTCGGTTTCGGTTTTCTCGGTATATCGATCTAATTCGGTATTAGATTTTCGGTATTTCAGAATATCGGTACGGTCCTCGGTATTAGTATCTTGAAATTTTGGTATGTCGAAATACCGGATTTTAAGTTGGACCTATAGGCTAAAGCTATAGTGCCCAGCCCAAGTTGTATATCTCTAATGTCCATTGCCCATCGCCCCAGCCCAACCCATTAAGGCCCTACTAGTCTTTCACTAGTTCAATTAGGGATTAGATTAGTGAATTAGAATTTAGAAAGGGAGAAAGACAGGAAGTAGAAACGGCGATAGTTTCTTTCAGCCAGAAGACCTTTGCTATGACCTGTGAGAATACTAACTACTAAGAGTTCGGCTGCTGTGACTTCAAAGAATCAAAGGTATTTTTCTAGTTTCTTCAAAGGTATCTTTAGTTTCTTCAAAGGAAAATGAATGTTACCTGTTTTTGGATGAATTAGAAGACCTTTGCTGTGGGGTTTAACGATTTTTCTTGGTAGGGTTTTCTTGGAAAGAAAAGGTGGGTCTTTTGCACAAGATTTGTGTGCTTTCGTTGACCCTTCTTCTATTTTTTTTCATCTATGTGGTGGGGTTCTTATCTCCTTCTTTTGTGGTCTTTGAGTGCTTTTTTAATATCTGCATTTTCATTATTTTTGAGGTAAATTCAGCCATTTTCACAAAAAGGCTAAAGACACAGAGAAATGACCATATGTCTTCATTAAGTTAATTCTTTGTGTTTTTCCCTTGATATTTCTTGATGGCCCTTTAGTTAGCATTTCTGAATTAACTGCAGATGTTATATTTAAGCTGTCAAAAGAAAAGAAAATTGCATTACTTGTTGCAAATGAACCATCAAAAGGTAACTAATTGAGAACTTGTATGTTGTTGCTTAAGGTTTCCCGAATTTAGCCGATAAATTAATTACTTGCGATTTTAATTTGTATTCACTAAATTTTACGAGTTATTATATACCATCAGCATCAGATTAAATTACATACGGCAAGAAGTAGTTATTCATGGTAAGTTTGAAATGGTAACATTACAGAGTAATCAACCAGCTGCACAGGCTAAATATATTAATAATATAAAAATTATAAGTTAAATCTATTACTTACTCATGTCCCTGATAGGCCAAAGAAAATTGATGTTTTCATATGTAGCCTCCTTCAAAAACTATATTCTTACTTTTAGTTAACTTCTTGCAATTGTGTATTTACAGAAAAATTCACATACTTGCATGTAAGAAGACATTATTCATAGTAAGTTTGTTTTAATTTTGTATAGATGGAAGATGAAAGTAGAAGAAGTGATTGCCGGTTCAACTGAAAGTTTAATTATTACTGAAGACAGCAACACCAACACAATGTTGACTGTGAAGAATGAAGACAGTTTCTGTTTCTTGCCTTGAATTGTGCTTACTCCTTAAACAATAATTTGGCATGGAGAATTGTGATCACTGAGTTGTGAATTGTGAAAGAAATTGTCAGCTATAAAAGTAGACATGCTTGTAATAAATAGTAGACATAACTGTGAATTGTCAATTGTTACAAATTATGAATTTTAATCATAGATATAAAAGTAGACATACTTAGGCATCAGTTGCACTCCTTAGAATTGTGAATGGTGAATTGTCAAAGGAAATAATGGTGCTTAACTGCTTACTGATAGCGACAGCGTTGTCAAAGAGGGCTGACCAAGTTAGTTTGAATTGTGCATTGTTGCACTCCTTAGTCCTTAATCGTTAGTGTTGCTTATTTAGCGACTATTAAACCAAAACCATACCGAACCAAAATAAGAAATACTGAACCGTATCGAAATAATTTGGTACGGTATTTAGTATACATAATTGATAAACCGAATACTGAAATATCGAACTGAAATTGTTAAATACCGAACCGAAATACCGAATGCCCACCCTAGCTTAGATTCAGCATGGCTCGGAAGTTGGAGACTGATACTCAATTTCATTAGGTTTCGGAGATTGCTTGGAGGTTAGAGAGTATTCGGGGAGAGGAGAGGGATGATAAGGAGGACAAGAGGTCTCAAGGTTATGGAGGATTCAGTGGATCTACTCTTCAGCTATGACCCATCGCGACGGAGGCTCGGGCAGTCCAGTCGGCACTTCGGAATACTCTTGGCGTTCCAGTTAGTTAAGGACCTCAGGTTAATCATACGGGGAAGTCATCTTTTAGTACACCACTTGCACGTGTTCTTCCAACGGTTATTCTAGTTATCCGGCATAGACTCAGTACCAGTAGCCATACTCGCAAATGTGCTATTATAAGTATGGCTATACCAGGCACACCATGAGAGACTTTCCCGGACTCGGAGAGGTGGTTTTCATCAGAGCACTCAGAATATAGGCTCCATTCCAATTACTACTCCACCTGCACAACCAGCCAGGGGTGGAGGACAAGCGGGTAGAGGGAGCCCTAGAGGGGGAGGTCTGGCTCGTTAATATGCTTTCCAGTGTAGGGCTGAGGTCGCTGAACCAGATGGTGTCGTTATAGGTATAGTTTCAATTTGTCATAGAGGAACATCAATCTTATTTTGATCCGATCATATTTATCGTGTGAGTCCTCCTATCTTGCTTCACATATGGGTGTGTTACTTGATTCTTGTACTCTGCTTATATTTTTACCTATGTTGAGAGATTCTATAGTGGTAGCTCGTGTTTATCATTTCGGTTTGCTCACAATTGAGAGCTATGAGACTAGAATGAACTTTCTATTCCTCATTGTGGTAGGTTTTTATGTGATTTCTGGATGGTTTGGTTACTCATTATGATTTGTCTCGCGCAATTGAATTAGTGGAAGGTTCGGTTGGTGTGATGTGTATTCTACTTGTTATTCAGAGCTAAGGATGGGATTCATGTGGTTTAATATGTTTGAACCGGGCTACGCGCCCCAGTGGAGTAATATAGGATGAGATCCTTGTGATTAGTTCATATGTTTTGTTTCTCCCTTGTTGTATGGATTCGTAGTATGATACCAATGAGGAGTTGTTCCTGTCGAGCTTGTTGATAATTCTCTCATGTGTTTCTTTTTCCGTATTCAATCATATTCGAAGTGTGCTTGTTAAGTTTGGATTGCGTGGTATGTTCCCAGGTGGTGCTGGGTGTGACATGTTAATTTGGGGTGGTGGTTATGATATTTTCATGTTTCTGTATCGTTTGTCAGTGTTGAGAAGGTTTGGAACAAGGTTCTAGTCGTTACGAGGCTATTTAGTGGTACCGTGTTTGGTAATGGATAATTATTGCAGTTAGAGTTGTTGCTTTGGGCATAAAGATGATGTGTTACGTCGTGTGGTTATACCTTGTGCGTTTAGACATGAGTTGTTGCAGCTGGTTGAGGTTGATATATTGTGTTTATGTAGGAATAGAGTCTTTGGAAAATGACCGGAAGGTGAAAATTTTGGTTATAAGACTTATCAGTATGGGTGGATGGAATAATCTTCAGTTGAGATGGTGTTGTCGAGCTTATGTGGATTGGAGTGACATGGGATCACTCGCAAGATATGTATGGTGAGTTCATTCAGTGATTTCGTGGCTTCGTAACGGTTCTTGGCATGTTCAAGGACGAACATTTGTTTAAGATGGGGGAATGTAACGCCCCGACTGGTCATTTTAAGAATTAGCGTCCCGTTCGGTGGTTTAAGGTCCCGCGCAGCTTCGCATTGTCTATTATGACTTGCGTGTGTCGCTGGGTTCAGTTTTCGGATGATTCAAGATTGATTTGGAAGAATGAGTCTTGTTTTTAGAAGCTTAAATGAGAAGCGTTGACCGGAGTTTAAATTTTGTGTAGAAGACTTCAAAATGGTATTTGGATGATTCTAATAGCTTAGTAGGGTGATTTTGGCCTTAGGCATATGTCCGGATTTGGATTTGGAGGTCCTTAGGTTGATTTGATGCATTTTGGCAAAATTATAAAGTTAAAGGTTTGGAAGGTTAAAAGGTTTGATCGTGAGTTGAAATTGTTGATATCGGATTCAGATTGCGATTCTGGGAGTTGGTATAGCTCTGTTGTGTCATTTGGGAATTGCAAGAAAAATTTGAGGTCATTCCGGGTTGATTCGATATGATTCGGCGCGAGTTGTAGAAGTTGAAAGTTCATTAGGCTTGAATTGATGTGTGATTCGTAGATTTGATGTTGTTTGTTGTGATTTGAGACCTCAAGCAGGTCCGCATTATGTTATGGAACTTTTTGGTATGTTCGTAGGGGGTCCCGCGGGGCTCAGGTGTGTTTCGAATGGCCCACGAGCATTACTTCATGTTTAAGAGTTGCTGGTTTTCTGGTGCTTCAAGTGCTCTACGCGATCGTGCGTATGCAGTCGTGATCGCGATGTGTTGTGGGAGTTAGGTGTGGTTCTTCTTCATGTTCGCATATGTGTTATAGCGTTTTCAATGATTGAGTTATTTTTTAGTCGTGTCCGCTTCTTAAGGAGCCCTGTCACGTAGTGTTGCTGGAGGCAACATGCTCGTTGGCTTTATGCGTTCACAGTTGATATTGCGCGTTCGCGCTGCCTTGGTTCGCTGGAATTCTCGATCACCGTGTTGTTTACGCGATCGCGTATTACATTTTTGGGCAATGTTTATTCCTTATTCACGATCGCATTGTTTCTTCAGTGATCGCAATGTATCATATCTGGGCAGAATATAAAAGTACTCCATTTCAAGGGCTTTGTTATTTTTATGACTTTTTGAGTTAGAGAGTTCAGTATTAGGCGATTTTGGAGGGAATTTTCACGATTTGGAATGGGGTAAGTGTTGTTGACCCGGGTTTGGTTCTATTTTATGATCACATCTTTGTTTTTATCATTAAATTAGTGATTTGAATTGGAGTAATTGGGGATGTTTGTAAAAAACTATCTAAAAAACAAAAATGATGATTTGTAGGCCGATTTGATGTCGGAATTGGATAGTTTTTGTATGGTTCGACTCGTATCAGAATGGGTGTACAAATTTTGTTATTTTTGTCGGGTTCCGAGATGCGGGCTAGGATTTGACTTCTTGGGTTAACTTTTTGGTTTTCATTATAGATCGAAGCTTTATTATCCGAAATTATTTTCTATGGCTTTTATTTATGACATTAAGTTAACTTGGCTTTATTCGAGCCGTCCGGAGGTTGTTTCACACAAGAAGGTCATTTTAGAGTATTGATTTAGCTTCTTTGAGGTAAGTAACTATCCTAACTTTTTTTGGGTTAACTACCCCTTAGGATTTAGGATTTATTGTATTATTTGAATTATGTGAAAGACGTGTACGCGAGGTGACAATTGGGTAAGCGGACTTGTATGTGAAAATTGACCGGTTAGACTCTTAGGCTTTTTTCATGTATTTAATTGAAGTTTTTAGCACATGTTATATCTTTTATTTGTCAAGTTCGCTCTCACATGCTTTATTTGAAGTTGTTAGCACATGTCATATCTTTTACTTGCCAAGTTTAATCTTATATGCTTTATTTGAAGTTGTTACCTCTATTACTATTATGTGACTTCCTTTATTGTTGAGTTATTTTTATTTGAAATTTTTGTTACATGATATCCTTTCGTCATTCATTTAGGTGTTGTTGCTAGTTCATACAATCTCCTTTATTGTTAGCTTATTTCGCACACTAGAATTCGAAGTTTGTCATTTCATGGAAATACCTTCATTATTGAGTTTATTCTTAAGAAATTAATTGAAGTTTAAATTATTGAAAGTCATTAGTATGTTTTAGTTGAAGTTGTTATTTAATGGGTGCTGTTCATTGTTGAGTTACTTTCCCCGTTCATTTTGTTGTTATTGAGATTTTTTAAGCATTGTGTTTGAGACTGGGTTATATGACGTGGTGATATTTGTATTGTTGTTGTTAAGAGGATGTGTCCTATGGGCACTTGTGGTATTGGATTGATTGTCGTTATGCGGAGCATAAGGGTGGCATCTCACTGTTAATGATTGTGCAGAGCGATACGTGTGGCTACCAGAGTGATACATGTGGCTATTGGAGTGATACAATTCATTATTAGCTTTATACTTCTATATTGCACAGTTTATTTTGACTAGTAGGTGTCTTGACTTGCTCCTCGTCACTACTCCACCGAGATTAGTCTACTGGGTACCGACCGTGGTGTACTCATACTAAACTTCTACATATTTTGCTACAGATCAAGGTATTGGAAATATCGGACTCAGGTAGAGTTAGCTTCTTGATCGTGAGGATTCAAGGTAGAGCTGCTTGGTTGTCGCAGTCCCTTGAAGTCTTTTACTTTTTATTGTACTTTCAGCTTGTTATCCAAATAGTATATTATTTCAATTTTTGAGATCCTTCTATGTATTCAGCTAGAGTTCGTGACTCCCTATTACCTAGTCTCTGGAGATAGTTGTGATTATTGCCATGTAGGCTTGTTTCACCTTTATTTCGGCATTTATATTAAACTATGTTTTAAAATATCATTGTTAAACTAGCTTAATTATTGTAAGTAATCGACTTACCTAGTTTTACAGAGTAGGTGTCATCACGATGTCTAAGGAAGGATTTTGGGTTGTGACACATTATTTGACTTTGTTAGATGATATTTGTCTAGATTTTGATTGTTTTGAGGATTATTTGTATGGAAGATGGTATTATATTGTGGAAATTATTCCGGAATGAGGTAAGTGTCTTGCATACTTTTTTCGGGAGAAGTTTTCCTTCTAATTGATATTGTTTGCTACATGCGGGGGTGATGCATATACGAGGTGACGAGCATATATACATGTGCCACAGTTTTCATGCTCGGGAGTGGGATTTATATGCTTCTTTGCACCATTGTTGAACTTGATGGTCCCTTAACATATGCTTCATTTAACTCTATGATTCATAAACACTACTGTCTGCGTTAGAAATCATGTTAGAACATATGACATCTTAAAAAGGATTTAGTGTTCCGTTTTCTAGATTCGTTTGCATACTTAACTTGAATATAGTATCGAGAGTCTATATCTATACATGTTATTGTCATGTTACAAGATCTTATTTAGCCATATTAAGAGATTATGATTGGGGAATTAGGGCTATGTTTGGCATGATGAGTATTTATGTGTGGTTGATATGATGTTAGCACGATAAGTATTTTCGTGCGATTGATATAATATTTGCATGATGAGTATTTTTGTGCAGTTGATATGATATTGGAACCTTGAGTATTTCCATGCGGTTGATATGAAGTGGGCAAGATGATATTTCCGTGCGGTTTGAAATGAGATTATTTTGTTGATTATTACCGTGTAGAAAAGAAAGGAAGTCGGATTTTTGTTATGATTACTCATTCAAAGCACTTACATGTCCTTTATTATGGTTTCTGTTAGTGTTTGTTGTTTCGTATGATACCTTCCATTTGGGTTCCTTATATAGTTGTCGATGTGTTTTTTCTTTGGCCCGTAATGTATAGCATATGTATTGTGATGACTCAAGGGGTCATTTTATGAACTAAGACTCCGTTCTAGGCTTGAATTGGCAAAAGTTAGAAATTTGGAGATTTTGGTCGACAATGAAAAATTAGGTATAGGGGTCAGAATGGAATTTCGGAAGTTGGAGTAGATTCGTAATGTCAATTGTGATGTGTGTGTAAACTTTGAGGTCATCCGGACATGGTTTGGTAGGTTTCGACGTCGTTAGCGAATTTTGGAAGTTTAGAAGTTCTTAGGCTTGAATGTGAGGTTGATTTAGTATTTTGGTGTTGTCTTGAGTGTTCTGGAGGTTCGAATAAGTTTGAGTAGTGATATATGACTTGTTTGAATTATTGGTTGAGGCCTCGAGGGTCTCGAGTGAGTTTCGGATAGGTATGGGTTGTGTTGTGCTCATTTTTCTTATGTTTCGCCGTCGTTTCTTCAAGCATAAATGATATCATATTGAACAAATAAGCTTTAGTTTCTTTTTTGATTGAAGTATTAGACCCGTATCGTCATTACGGACCCGTAGCAAAAAAAATCATCGAATTTGGACATCGTATGAGGATTTTATAGTCATTTAACTAAGATTGCCAGATTTTTCAGATTAATTACGAAATTGCCACTGATAGCGTATTTAAAGGTCTGCACTATTGGCAAATATTAAAACCTACATATCTCCTTCATTATAAGGTCAAATTGAGTGATTCAAAAGCTTATATTAACTAGAATTTCACAAGGAATCCATTGGAGGCATAAAAAAGCGAGTTTAGGGATCGTTTGACATGACAAACGAGGCAGAATAGCTGGTAGAAAAATATTTAAAATAAGGGTTTCTTCATTCGGTCATACTTTGAGTTGGGGAGCTCAGATTTGAGCGATTTTCACCATAGGGATTCAGGTAAGTGTTCTTTACTCGTTTTTGGTTGTGTTTCATGTATCTTTCTTCGTTTATGGGATTTGATTGATGATTTTAAAGTGAAATTGAGGGAGTTAGGGCTTGAGTTTTGGAGAGTTTTAGGCAGAGATTTGAGGGACCAAACGGAGTCTGATTTTGACAAATGTTATATGGTTAGACTCGATAAAGGACGAGGGTTTTGATTCTGCCATTTTTGACTGATTTCGAGATGTGGGTCCGGGGTCCGATTTTTGCCGATTTATGATTTTTGGCATATTTTGTAGTTTTTATTGTGGAATTAAATTCGTTAGACTATGTTGATGGTATTAATCTGATTATGATTAGATTCGAGTGGGTTAGAGAAAGATTCTAAAGGAAAAGTTATAATTGAGCAGTGAGTGGCCTTCGAATTTGAGGTAAATGCTTGGTTTAACCTTGACTTAAGGGAATAAGAATCCCCAACTTAATTGTTATGTGAAAATGCATGTGTGTGGTGTATAGGTGAGGTGACGAGTATCTATGCACCACCAAATGGTCTGCTTACATGATCCCTTTCCCGTTTCCAATTTAATTGCTTCATATTTTTAATTGTTTCATGTTCATTGTTGTTTCAATAGTTACTTGGCTTATTATATTGTTGTAAGTCTTGTTGCAATCATTTTTTGGGAAAGTATTAGTTGTTTTCCCTAGTGTCATTGTAGTACATAACGACTGAGTGAGTTGACATTATTATGAGATATTGTTTATGAAGTTGTGAGAACTACCGTTTATTGTTTATGACTATTGAGACAAAAATATTGTGAAAGGCTTGGCCTGAATTGTGAAAGTTTTTAATAAATAAATAAATGATAGTGATAAGGGTGGACAAGTGAAATAAATAATAGTGATAAGAGTGGACAAGTGAAATAAATGATAGTGATAAGGATGTACAAGTGAAATAAATGATAGTGATAAGGGTGGACATGTGGGATCGAGTTGCACGCCGCAACAAGTAATTGATAAGGGAGGACCTTCATTATTTATTGATTTTAAAATACAAAGATTTGGAAAATTTACTGTTTTACTCTACTGTTTCTCAAATTTTGCACCTTTGGTTATTTTAAAGTAAAGTTTAGAACTTTGGAAATTCATGTGAGATCTTGGTTACGTCTGAGGCCTAGAATAGACGATTGAGTTATTTTATTTATTGTTTTAGTTATCTTTCTGGTTTTTGTGGAATTGTTTTATTGCTTTATTATATATATATATATATATATATATATTGTCACGACCCAAATTCCTACTCAGGTCGTGATGGCGCCCAACACCGAAGTCAGGCAAGCCACACTAGATACTAACGAAATTACTTAAGCAAATGAGATGTTCAAACACTTACCCAGTTCTTAAATTTAAGGAGTCCTTTACTAAAAGTGAGGAAATGAAGCAAGTTGATTTAAAATAACCCAAAATCGTTTGCCAGCATAAACGGAATTAGCAAAATACTAGCGAATCAACTACGGGTGCCAAGACCTAGTGTCACAAGCCCACATGCGACTAGTGGAATATACAAATAGACAAAATGAATATACAACTGTCTGAAAGGGGGTAGACAGAAATACCCCAAAAATAATAGAAGCTCCACAGTTCCGCTGTAGAACGCCAGGAAGAGCAGCTCACCGTGTAGTCAAATCCCGGTAGCACTCTCAGCGACGAACACCCGAATGGTGACCAGGTGCAACAACCTCCGAACCTGTACAATTAAGTACAGAAGTGTAGCATGAGTACATGTAAACAAATATGTACCCAGTGAGTATCCCGTCTAAACTCGAAGAAGTAGTGACGAGAGGTTGACGTGTTACTCGCTAGGGTCGTCATCAATAATATGATTTAATGAATCTAAACAGTAATAACATTTATGGAAAACAAGTAGACATGGAGCACCAGTATATAAGGATAACGATCTCCTTGCAAGGGCCAAGTAACAATATTTAACAAAAATCACAAGTTTCTTTCTCACAGAACAATTTAATTGGTAAGAATAATAATAAGACTCTCAATCAAGCACATAGCATATAATATGCCGAGGCGTACGGCCGAAGCGACGCAGAAATTTAAATGTGCACTGCCGAGGGTCGGGCGGCACGAACCATAGATGCATCTATTACCCCGCTCGCGAATCGATCATGCGATGCGGTTGACATAAATATAAGGCTACCCCGCTCACGAATTATACATGCGACATGGGTGCTCGTAGACATACACATAATTATCAGGAAATTCAGGAATTTATCATGGATTATTCTTAAATTCAAGGATTTAAGCACTTAAACTTACACATAGCTTCCGAAACTCTCATGTAAATTTCAAGGATAATAAGCAACCATGAACACATGTAAAGATACAGGTAAGGCACATAAAGGCATGCTTGTGAAATCCTAAATTCTACCCGACACAACAGCGTAGTAGCTAAGCACGGACTCTCGTCACTTTGCGCGTACGTAGCCCCCACAAATAAGGACAAATTCACTCGTTTACACCTATGGGGACAATTCCCTCTTACAAGGTTGGAAAGGAGACTCACCTCGCGTAGAATCAACTTCCCGGCCAAGAACGCGCCCGAAACTCCAAACTTACACCCGAGGACTTGAAACTAGTCAAATGATATATAAAT
Source organism: Nicotiana undulata (assembly GCA_005239495.1). Taxonomy (NCBI): domain Eukaryota; kingdom Viridiplantae; phylum Streptophyta; class Magnoliopsida; order Solanales; family Solanaceae; genus Nicotiana; species Nicotiana undulata. The sequence goes on along the minus strand of ML274464.1, from coordinate 8,248 downwards.
ACGTCAATGCATGCTCAAGGTATGGAAATTCTCCTACTTATTTTGTAAATTCACTATTCTTGAAGAAATTCAAAAATACACCCCCAGGCCCAAATGCTCGGATTCCGAAATTTTTTCGAAGATAACACTCACCCATAGCCTAAGGGTCATTAATATATAATTTTTATATGATTTCATGGTAGAAAAGTGGTGAAATTCCCTAAAGTTCATCAACCCTAGGTATTCACTCTAACCCCTATGATTTCCACTATTTAGATGTTAATCTACCTATGTTTTGGTGTAATAATATAACATTTTAGTAGAATTTACTTACCTCTTAGTAGCTAGGTGGTGGAGAGTTCTTCCCAAGATCTCAAGTCTTCAATGGAGGTGAAAAATGAAAGGAATGAAGGAAATCCCGTGTTTAAATGAAAATACACTGCCTGGCCTACAGGGGTTCCGCACCTGCGGCTTGAGGACCGCACCTGTGGTCTCGCACCTGGGGAGTTGGACGGGAAAGGCTGGGCCCGCACTTGCGGAGCTGGAGACCTCACCTGCGGTTTCGCTCCTGCGAAATTAAATCCGCACCTGCGAGGCTGGGACCGCAGGAGCGGTCCCACACCCGCGGTTGGGCAACCGCACCTGCGGTCACACCAGGTCAGGTGCACTAGTTGCATTTTCAGCTGGTTTTTGGCCTCATGTGGTGTCCGAGAGGCACCTGGGCCCCCCGAGCCCCCGTCCAATTATACCAACAAGTCCTAAATCATAATACGGACTCGCTCGAGCCTTCGGAACACCCGAAACAACGCTAAATCTCAAAATCACCCCTAAAAACCCCTAGTTTCAAACTTAAGAATTTCTAAGTTCTTGAATTCGGTTTCAATGCGCCGAACCGACCTATACTACTCAGAATGACACCAAATTTTGTAGGCAAGTCATGAATGACATAACGGAACTATTCCCGATATCGGAATTCCGTTCGGACCTCGATAACATAAAATCACGTTCCAAACCAAATTTCAAACTTAAGGAAACTCTATTTCGCTATTTGGCGTCAAAACGCTCCCGGGTCATCCAAAACCCATTCCGGACATACGTAGAAGTCCAAAATCATCATACGAAGCTAATGGAATTGTCGAAACTTGATTCCGATGTCGTTTACTCAAAATGTTGACCGAAGTCAAACTTGACTTTAAAAGCCAACCTTAAGGAACCAAGTGTTCCTATACTATTCCAAACACTTACAAACCCCGAACCACCCGTCCCCGCAAGTCATGAATCACGATAAGTCGCTACAGAAAGTCTAATTTAAGGGAACGGGGTCCGAATATGCAAAATGACCGGTCGGGTCGTTAAATATATATTGTCACAGGATATGTTATAATTGCTCGCCTTAGCCTCGTCACTACTTCGTCGAGGTTAGGCTCGACACTTACTCAGTACATGGGGTCGGTTGTACTGATACTACACTCTACACTCTTTTATGCAGATCCACGTACCAACCAACGTTAGAGATTTTAGTAGCGGTCATTCTACATTCGGAGACACGAGGTATATCTGCCGGAGTTCGCAAATCCCTGGAGTCTCGTCTTAGTTCTTACAGACTGTTTTATATTTTCTCAAAACAACTATATTATTTTTTCAGGCCATTATTTGTAGTAATCTTAGAAGTTCGTGAATTGTGACGCCATACCCTAGGGTAGTCTTAGAGTTATTTATATAATTAGTTCGTAGCTCGGTTTATTTATTTGTTTATTATTTTATATTTGGATTTATTCATTGGAAACCATTAGATTAAGTTTATGTTAAATTTACTTTATCAAGTTTAAATGGATAGTCAACGAAAAATAGCTAATCGAACTCTAGCATTGGCTTGCCTAGCAAGTGTGGTGTTAGGCGCCATCACGATCCCTAAGGTTGGGAATTTGGGTCGTGACAAGTTGGTATCAGAGCACTAGGTTACCTAAGCCTCACAATTCACGAACAAGTTTAATAGAGTCTGAAGGATCGGTACGGAGACGTCTTTACTTATCTCTCAGGGGCTATAAAGTTAGGAACACTTTCACGTCTATTCTACTCTATCGTGCGAATTTATTCTATCACTAATGATTGAACTCGTCTATTCTTGTCCTCTCGCAAATCTCGACAACACGCAATGCGTCTACAACCGAACAAGAAATGGAGCCCCAATGACAACTACAATTAGGGGAAGAGACAGAAGCAGAGCTCAGTCTAGAGCTCGAACATCAGCACCTATTGTAAAGCCTCAAATGGATCTAGACGCGGAGGTTCTAGCTCAGTCGTTACATGTTGGACTAGTTCAGATTTCAGAAGGATTTATAGCTACTCCAGTGTTGCAGGATGCACTAGTCCGTTTATTGAGGTTGGACAAGTTTACCAAACTATTTCCACTCAATTTCAGTGGTACATCTTTTGAGGACCCACATGATTTTCTTGACCGCTACTATGAAGTATTTCAGAACATGGGAATAAGTTGAAAGCTACCGGGTTGATGTATAGGAGCTGTGAAGTTTAACATTTTGGATTATCAGGCATTGTGACCTATGACTTCGTGCCAAGTGGGGAAGTCCACTGTCAAGGAATATATTACGGGGTCATGAGTTATATCGATTTTGGCTTGGAATGTATAAGGCCTGAGATTTTGCAAGAGATAAAGCTGGGACTTGCGGTATGTACGCCTCCTTAATAAGCTTATACCTCTGTACCAAAGGAGTTATATAGGCAACTTTGAATCTACATAAGGTCTACTCAGCGTGGAAGTCACGGTTGCGGATTTTGGTGTGATGATCCAAGGGGTCATTTTATAAAATTAGACTCCGTTCCGTGCTTAATATCCATAAAAATACTAAAATTAAATACCTCGATTTGCGTGCGCAGTCCGGGCGTGAAACCGAAAAGCTTTTATGTGAAAATATGAGAAATAGTGATTTTTAGAATATAAATTTGATAAAAGTTGAATTTGGTCAAATTTTTTAGTAAACAGAACCGGATCTGTGTTTCGACGATCCCAGGCGGTCCGCAGTAAAATATGGGACTCGGGCATATGCTCGGAAATGAAATCCGAGGTCCCAAGCCTTAGAAATCAAATTTTAAAGAAATTGATTTGCTGGAATGATTGAGAATTAAAGAAAAGAACTAATGCTAAAAATCATTAGTACTGGGTCCGTATTTTTATTTCAGAGCCCGGTACAACTTTGTTATGATATTTAAAGGATATCTGTGAAATTTAGGGAAAAACGGAGTTCGTTTGACGTGATTCAGGTATCCGATTGAGAAATTATGAACTTTAAGAGTTTTGTTGAAAATGATGAGTTTTGAGGTTTAATTCATAGATTTACATGTTATTTTCATGATTTTATCGCACGATCAAGGCCGTATGATGTTTTTAGACTTGCGTGCATGATTTGTTTAGAGCCCCGAGGGCTCGGGTGAGTTTCGGATAAGCCACGAGGTATTTTTCACTTTAAAATAACAGCTGGTTTTTCATTGCTGGTGTCCATGTATTTTGTTCTGTGCGATCGCATAGGCAAGTCCGCGATCGCACAGAGTAAAGTTGGAGGTCCTGTTTGGAGCGCGATCGCACCGCTTTCATCCAGTTGTGCTATGCGAACGCACAGTACCCTTCGCGATCGCACTAAGTAAATTAGGCCTGAGGGGAGGGGAGGTCAATACCCTGTACAATCGCACCCCTCCCCATGCGAACGCACTGCCCAATTTTTCTTTACCCTGTGTGATCGCACATTATTAACCGCGATCGCACATAGCCCCAACCTAGCTATTGTAAATACCTTTTAAAATCTGGGCAGAATCCTTTCTTCTCCAATTTTTCGAGGTTCCATCCCTAAAAACGTGTTTTCTTCAACTATCTTCATCCCCAATTCATAGGTAATCAATTCCAAACCTTGTTCTTTCAATTCCTTACTATTTTGCATCACTTTTAAAGCAAAAACAAAGAATTTTCATGGTAAAAATCTAGGATTTGGGTAGAATTAGGGAGTTTTGTAAAAATTAAATTTTTATATCAAATTAAGGTCGGATTTCAAAACTAATAGCATATTTGGGTTCGTGGGTGAATGGGTAAACGTAATTTGGTCCGAACCCCGAGTTTAGACCAAGCGAGCCCGGGGTCGGGTTTTTACTTTTTTTGAGAAAACTTAGGAAAAATTATATTTTTCAATAAAGCTAGTTCCTTTAGCAGTAGTTTATGATATTAAGTTAATTGTGATTAGATTCTAGCAAGTTAGAGATGAATTCAAAAGGAAAAGCAAAAATTGAGCAGTGAGTGGCCTGTGGAATTGAGGTAAGTATTTGGTCTAACTTTAGCTTGAGGAAATAGGACTCCCCAGTTGTTTGTTATGTGAAATGCATGGGCGTGGTGTATAGTTGTGGTAACGAGTATCTACGCACCACCCAAATCGTCCGTTAAACATGACCCCCTTCCCGTTCCCCACTTATTTGATCATTATTGTAATTGTTATATGTTCATTATTGCTTCTATGACTATTTGGACTTGTTGATCTGTTGTTAGATATTGTTGTGATTATTTGGAAAGAGTATTGGTTGTTTGAGCTGGTTTCCTTGTGATATGTATAACGGTTGAGAGGTTTGGCATTATTTTTACGAAT